>JARQOD010002648.1:0-74918 GCA_033576555.1 Oophaga sylvatica | reverse complement strand
CTTTTTGAGTTTTTGGGGTGTAAATTAGCATAAAGCCCCAAAATTTTAAAAAACTTTTCCCCAAAAACCCGGACCAAAAACCCTTGAGGCATACATTTGGGATTTGGGTTTTAAAATTAAAATTCCTGTTTTCCATAAAAAGGGGTTTCAATTCATCTCGGGGTGACAGATTTTCTTTAAAGCATAAACTCACAAAAAATTATTTCTTAGTATCTAATGGGTGACGACAGCGTCCCAAACCCTGAAATCCCCCCCCCAAACAACCCCGGGGGAAAAAAACCCCGGGAGAATGAAATAAACCTCCCTGAAAAACCCAAGGGCATGCCCCCCCTTTGCTCTTAGGGAATTTACCCAAAAAAAGATGCTGCCCAACGTTGGGGGGGGCTGGGGGACCCAAAAAGGGGGAGTGAGTCCCCCCCCCAAGCCAAAAAGCTGAAAGGGTCTTGGAGAGGTGGGTTTTAGCTGGCTATCAGACGGCCCACCTCTGTAGCTGAAAGGCATCCTTCCAAATGTTTCCAAATTTGGGGAAGGACGGGGGCGTTTTTTAAATTTGTGCAACCTGGGGCAACTGCACACGGGCCAAGGGGAAAAGGGGCCCAATTTTTTCCTTTCTCCAAAGCAGATGAAATTGTTTTTTTATAAGATTTAAATTGGGGGTTTTATCTTTAACCCTAAAGCCAGAATATAACTTTCTCCCAACGGGCCCCTTTAAAAAGGGGAAAATACAGTTGGGACTTGCTTTATTTAAAATTTATTTGTATCCCCAAAATTTTTAATGGGTCATATCCATCTGGGGGTGACGATTTTTTTTGAAGCATAAACTCATGTTACATTTGGGTTCCCCCCCGGGGCCCTTTGGGACCCACCGGCCAAAAAACCGGGTTCCCTATGTCCCTCTGCAGCATTCTGCGCCCCGGCGGGTTTCCCCTGCCCCCATCGCCCCTGGGGTTCCTTGTTCCCTCCACTTCCGGCACACTGCTAGCGGCCCCCGAAAAAATTGCTTAGGAGCGGGGCCCCGCCCAGTCCCCTTTTAAAGGGGGCAGGGGGGAATTTTTTGAAATAGCTTTTTTAAACCCAATTTTGGCCCCCCAAAAGGGGGTCCCATATCGGGTTTCCTCCCCCCAAAAGGGGATTCCCGGACAACTTTTCTAAAAATTGGCAACACCCGGTTCTTTTCTAATTTTTTTCCCGGCGTCTGAAACTTGTGCTTCGTTTTATCCTGTTTTTTCCCCCAAAATCTTTGCAAAACCCAATCTGGCAAACCCTTGGACAATCCGGCAATTATTTGGGGCAAGTGTCTTTCCCCTTTCCGCCACACCACCCTTACCGGGGGAGGACAAGGTCACTGCCCCCAAACCCTGCCACCCCCCTTTCTGGACCAGGACCTTACCCTTCCCCTCAAGAACCCCCAAAGGAACGTATAACCGTTATCCTTTTGGTCCCTCTGGGCCAGCTCCACGTGTCCGGGGTCTAACTGGAGGTAGCACTGTGTCCTCCGGTATTCCATTCTAGTCCTGTTCGAGGGGCCTTACTACGGGTACCCGGGCTCACTAGTTACGCCCCTTCGGAGCCCCCCGGACCGCGGTCTCGAGGTTCCACATTAAAAATAAAAACGGAATGTGAACTTCACCACCTCTGCCTCCGCTTCCATTCGTTACACTCACAAATATTATTTCTTATCTATCTAATAGGATGACGACAGCTGTCCAAACCTGCATCCACCACAACAACCACTCCTAATAATCCCCGGAAAATTGAAATCATCCTCACTGACAAAGCAAGAGGCTATGCGCCTCCTTCTGCTCTTAGGGTATTTACCCATCAAAGAGTGCTGCCAAACTGTTGGGGTGCAGCTGTGGGACCCATTTTCAGAGATGATGTCCTCCACCCAAGTCTCAAAAAGCTGAAAGGGTCTTCAGGAGAGATGGGTAGTTGAGCTAGGCTATCAGACGTTCAGCTCTGTAGCTGTAGTATCATCCTTCCTATGGTTCCATTTAGGGGTGGACAGGGTGGACATGTTATTGGTGCAACTACACACGGGCCAAAAGGTAAGGGACCAATTTCCATCTCCAAAGCAGATGAAATTGTGCGTTATGATGAGTTATTGGGCTGATCATTAGCATAAAGACAGAATATAACATTTCTCCACAACATTCCCAAATTAAACATGAGGCATACAGTTAGGACTTGCTTTACATTAAAATTACCTGTATGCCCATATTAATAGGTCATATACATCTCGGGGTGACAAAATTTCTTAAGCAAAACTCACAAAATTATTTCTTATTTAAATAGGATACGACAAGCTGCCAAACCTGCATCCCACCAAACAACCACCCCGGGAATAATCCCCGGAAAGAAATCTCCTCACTGACAAAGCAGGCTATGCGCCTCCCTCTGCCTTAGGGTATTTACCCACTAAAGTGCGCCCCAAACTGTTGGGGTGCAGCGTGGGCCCTTTTTTCAGAGATGATGTCCTCCACCCAAGTTTCAAAAAGCTGAAAGGGTCTTCAGAGAGGGGTAGTTGAGCTAGGTACAGAGGTCACCTCTGTAGCTTGTAGTGTCATCCTTCCTATTTTTTTTTAGGGTGGAAGGGGGGGAATTTATTGGGGAACAAAAACGGGCCAAAAGGTAAAGGGGCCCAATTCCACCCCCAAAGCGATAAATTTTTGGGGGTTTTTATGGGGCGATCTTTAGCAAAAGACAGAAAAACATTCCCCAAAACCCCATTAACAGGGGGTTACAGTTAGGATTGCTTTACTTTAAAAATTTCCCCTGTATGCCCTTTTTAATGGGTCATAAATCGGGGGGGTGACGATTTTTTTGAACATAAACCAAAATTTTTAAAAAATTTTTCCCCAAAAAGGGGATGACGACAGTGCCCCAAAACCTGCCCCCACCAAAAAAACCACCCGGGGAAAAACCCCGGAGAATAAATCATCCCACGGGAAAAACAAGAGGCATGCGCCCCCCTTTTTGCTCTTGGGTATTTCCCACTAAAGGCTTTAAACGTTTGGGTGCAGTTTTGGGAACCCATTTTCAATATGCCTCCACCCAAGTCTCAAAAAGGAAAGGGCTTCAAAAGGGGGGGGAGTTGAGTTAGGCATCAATCACCCTGTAGCTGAGTGTCATCCTTCCTAGGTTTTTCCATTTAGGGGGGACAGGGGGGAAAACTTTAAATTTGTAAAACAAAACCGGCCAAAAAGGTAAGGGGGCCAAATTTTTTCCCATCTCCAAAGCAATAAAATTTTGGGGTTAAAAAAAGGTTTTTTGGGCTAAAAATTTGCATAAAGACAAATAAACATTTCCCACAACAACCTTAACATAGGCATACATTAGGATTTGTTTTATTTTTAAAATTACTTATCCCCAAATAAGGGGTTAATACTCGGGGGGGACATTTTCTTTGAAGCTTTAAACTCCCCCAAATATTTTTTACTATCAAAGGGGGAAAATGACGCCCGCCCCCCAAAACCCCAAAAACCCACCACAACAACCACTCCGGAATCCCCCCGGAGTAAATCATCCTAAATGAAAAAAGCAAAGGCTATGCCCCCCCTCTGTCTTGGGGTATTTCCCCATCTAAGAGTCCCCCCCTAAAAAACTGGGGGGGGGAAGCTTGGGCCCCTTTTTCAGAAAAAAAACCCCCTCCACCCAAGTCTCAAAAGAAAAAAGGGTCTTCAGGGGGAGGGGGGTTTTTTTTGGGGCTGGCTATCAAAAGGTTTCACTCTGTAGCAAATTTCCCCCCCTTCCCCGGGGGTTTTTCCTTTTGGGGGGTGGACGGGGGTACATGTTATTTTGAAATAAAAAGGGCCCCAAAAGGAAAGGGGGCCCCCTTTTCCCCTCCCAAAACGATAAAAATTGTGCGAATGAGGGGGTTTTTTTGGGTTGATCATTAAAAAAAGAAAATAAAAAAAACAATATCCACCAAAACAGGACCATTAAATGGGGAAAAACAGTTAGGCTTGTTTTTTTTAAAAAATTTCCTGTATGCCTTTTTAATGGGTTATTAATCTCGGGGTGACGGGGGAATTTTTTTTGAAGAAAAACTCATTTTAAATTTTTTCCCCTTTTTGGTTTGCATTTTCCCCCGGGGGTCCCCCCACCTGGGTTCCCCCAGGGTCCCTCTGCAAGAAACTTCGCCCCAGGTTTTGGGTTTTCCCTGTTGGCCCCCTGTTTCGGGGTTTTGGTTTCCTCCACCCCCTAGAAAGGGGTTTTGGGGGGCCCCTCCGAAAAAATTGGCTTAGAGGGCCCCGAGGAGGTTACCCTTTGTTCTTTAAAAGGGGGGGGCGGATTTTTTAAATTTTGCAATTCCAAGGGACCCCCAAAAGGGGTAAAAAGGGAAAACCTCCCAACAATAAACCCCCGAGAAGTTTCTATCATTGCTAAAAAAATCCTTTGTTCCAAAAAGGCCTTCTGGCTCTTTTGGCTTCCAAAAATTCCCTGTTGCCTTTCGGGATTCTTTGGGGTAAACCGTTTTTTTTGGCAAAAACCCTAAAAAATCTTCCCAAAGGTTACGAAGTTTTAAAACCCCGTTCCCCAAAAACCATCCAAAAACCCCAAAAACCCCTTTGACAAGGACCAAAGCCGCCTTGCCAAACCCCTTTTCTGGGGGCCCCAAAAACCCGGGGCCCTTCCCTTTTCAAGAACCCTCCCCCCAATTTTAAAACCTGAAACCCTTTTTGGGGGTTTGGAAAAGGGGGGTTTAAAACCCCCCCTTTTAAAACTGAAGGTGATGCCCTTTGGGGGGGGGGGGGGTTTTCCATTTGGCCATTTCGGGGGGCATTTATTTGGGAAAACCCGGGAAAAAAAGGGAAAAACCCCTTTTTTCCACCCCCCGGAAAGGGGGCCCCGGTTTTGGGGTTTCCGAAATAAAAAATGAAAAACGGGAATTTTAACTTCCCCAAAAAACCCTTTCCCCTTTTTGGGCCTTCCCCAAAATTTTCTTAACATTCACAAATATTATTTCTTATCTAAAAAAATAGGATAAAAAAACGGCCCCCCCAAATTGCTTTCCCCCCAAAAAAACCCCACCCCGGGAAAAAACCCCCCCCGGGAGAATGAAACATCCTCACGGGACAAAGCAAGAGGCTATGCCCCCCCCATCCCTTTTTGGGAAAAATTTAAAACCCATCTAAGAGTGCTGAAAAAAATTTTTGGGGGGGTGTTTTTTTGGGGGCCTTTTTTTTCAGTAAAAAAATGTCCCCCCCCAAAAGTCTAAAAAATTTTTGAAAGGGGTTTTAAAAAGGGAAAAGGGGGGTGGGTGTTGACTAGGCTATCAGACGTCACCTCTGTAGCAAAAATGTCACCCTTCCTTTGGATCCTTTTAGGGGTGGCGGGGGGGGGAAATTTTTATTGGGCAACTAAAAAGGGGGGCCCCAAAAGGGGAAAGGGGCCCCCAAAATTTTTTTCCTCTCCAAAGCAGATGAAATTGGGGTTTTAAAAAGATTTTTTGGGCTGATCATTGCAAAAAGGGGCAGAAAATAACTTTCTCCACAACGGGGAAAATTTAAATGGGCATACAGTTAGGACTTGTTTAAAAATTTTAAAAATTCCCCCGTTTTTGCCCATTTTAAAAAGGGGCATATACATCTGGGTTTTACAGATTTCTTTGGGGCATAAATTTTAAATTTTTTTTTCTTATCTACCCCCTTTTGGGTGACGCCCCGGGTGCCCAAAAACCTTTTAAACCCCCCCACAAAAACCCCCTCCGGGAAAAAACCCCCCCAGAATGAAACCCCCCTCACTGAAAAAAGCAAGGGCTATCGCCCCCCCCTGCTCTTAGGGTATTTACCCATCTAAGAGGCTGCCCCCAAATTTTTTTGGGGGGGGGCCCGGGGGCCCCCTTTTTAGAGATGATGTCCCCCCCCAAGTCCCCCAAAAAGTGAAAGGGTTTCGGGGGAGGTGGGTATTTTGGGGGGGGTATCAGAGGTCCCCCCTGTGTGTAGTGCCCCTCCTCCCAGGGGTTTCCTTTTTGGGGGGGACAGGGGTGGACATTTATTTGTGCAATCACACGGGCCAAAAGGAAAGGGGGCCCCAATTTTTCCAAAACCCCCAAAAAACAGATAAAAAATTGGGGGGTTTTAAAGATTTTTTTGGGGTGTCATTGCTAAAGCAGAATATAACATTTCTCCCCAAAAAAAGGGACCTTTAAAAAGGGGGGAATACATTGGGGCTTGCTTTACATTAAAATTCCCGTATGCCCAATTAATGGTCATTTTCATCTCGGGTGACAGTTTTTTTTTGAAGATAAACTCACAAATTTATTTCTTATCAACCAAAATTTGGATAAAAACCCGCTGTAAAACCCCGAAAACCCCCCACAACAACCACCCCGGGGAAAACCCCCGGGAAAAAATGAAATCTCCCCCACTGAAAAAACAAGAGGCTAACGCCCCCTTTTCTCTTAGGGTTTTTCCCCCTTAAAAAAGTGTGCTCAACGGTTTGGGGGGGGGCTGTGGGACCCATTTTAAAAGGGTAAAAACCCCCAAACCCCAAATCTAAAAAAATGAAAGGGTCTTCAGGGGAGGTGGGTAGTTGAGCTAGGCAAAACGGGGGGTCACCTCTGTAGCTGTAGTGTCCCCCTTCCTAGGGGTTTCCTTTTTTAATTTGGGGGCAGGGGGACAGTTATTTTGACAATTTACAGGGGGGCCAAAAAAAGGGGGGTTTTTAAAAAGTTTAAAAATTTCCAAATATTAAAATTTTTTACAAAAGCTTAACCCCCTTTCCCCCTTTTTTAATTGGAATTTGCAAAAATTACGGCCAAATGGTATAAAGGGGGGGGACCCGTTTTTTTAAGATAAACCCCCCCAAAATTATTTTTTTTTTAAAAAGGGCCCTTTAAATCCCCAAAAAAACCCTTTTTCCAAAATACCCCCAGAATGGCCCCTTAAAAGGACCCCCCTCCCTCTTTTCCTTTTTTCCCATTAAAAGTGGGGGGTTTTTGGGGGGGGGCGGGGGCCCCCCTTTTCAGATTGAAATAAAAAACCACTAAAATTTGGGAAAAGGGGGGAAGGGGGGTGTTTGGCATCAGGTTTTTTATTTGGTTACCCGGGGGGTTTTTTTGGGGGGGAAAACACGTGGGACATAAAATTTGGCAACACAAAAGGGGCCCAAAAGGGGAAAAGGGGGGGGGAAAAAATTTTCCCCCCCCAAAAAACAAAAAATTTTTGGGGCTTTATAAGAAACTTCAAAGAAAATTCCTTTTTTCCAAAAATTTTAAAAAAAAACCCCAGAAGGAAGTTTCTTAAAAAAATTTTTTCCCTTTAAAATTGGTCCCACCGGGGGCAGATTTTTTTTAAAGGGAAAAAAAATTTTATTTCATCTACAATTTTTTGGACAGTTTTTGGAAAACCGGGGGTTCCCCAAAAACCCAAAAAAAAACCCCCGGGAAAAAACCCCGGGGGAAAAAAAAAATTTTTTCTCAAAAGGGGAAGGCATCCCCCCCCTTGGGGTTTGGGGGGTTTTATTTCCCTTCTAGGGTTTCCCCTTTGATGTTTGGGCCCCTTTTCAGGAAAATGCCTAAAATTCAAAAACAAGGGGGCCTTAAATTTTGTCCTAGGCCAACTTTAACCCCCTTAAAGGGAATTTTCCCTTTTGGGGGTTCCTTTATAAGGGGTGGCTTTTAAATTTTCCCCCAAAAACACACCGGGAAAAGGGGGGCCCAAAATTTCCCCCAAAAAGAGAACTGTTCCCTTAAAAAAGAGTTTTGGGGGGTTGTTTTTAAAAAAAAAGGGACCCGAATAAAACCAAAGGAAATAAAACGGGGGAACAAAAACCCCAAAAAATTTTCCAATTTAAAAATTTCCCCCGAATTTAATTTTTTAAGAACTTTTAAAATCTGGGGGGTGGACAAAACAAAAAACCCTAAAAAAATTTTTTTAAAAACAAAGGGTTTTGAAAAATTCCAAAACCCCCCCCAACCCAAAACCCCCTTTTTTTTCCCCCGGAGGAATAAAAATTTTAAACCCCTTTTAAAAGAAGGGTACCCCCCCCCCCTTTAATATTTACCCTTTAAAACCCCCCTTTCCAAAAACTGTTAAAGCGGGGGGCCCCTTATTTACAAAATATTTCCCCCAAAAAATCTCAAAAAAAAAAACCGGGAAGGGGGGGGCACCCCAGATCATTGTATTTTATCTTTTTTTTTCCAAAATTTTTGGCCAGTTTTTTGTAAACCCCGGGGCCCCAAAAAAAAAAGGGGGAAAACCAATTTCCATCTCCAAAGCAGATGAAATTGTTTTTTAAAAGAGTTTTTTTTGGGTTTGTTTATTAGCATAAAGACAAAAAATAAACATTTCTCCAAACGGGGGCCTTTAAAAATGAGGCATCCATTGGGAAAATTTTTTTTTAAAAAAATTTTCCCTTTATGCCCATATTAATGGTCAAAACATCTGGGGGGGGACGTTTTTTTTTGAAGCAAAAAATCACAAATTTATTTTTATCTATCAAAATTGGATGAGGGGCAGCTGCCCCCAAAAACCCGCATCCCCCCCCAAAAAAACCCCCCCCGGAATAATCCCCGGGAATGAAATAAAAATTTACTGACAAAGCAAGGGGGATGCGCCTCCCTTGCTTTTTGGGGGGATTTACCCAAAAAGGGGGTGCTGCTAAAAAATTTTTGGGGTTTCACTGGGGGCCCCCTTTTTTATAGATGATGTCCTCCCCCCAAATTCAAAAAGTAAAAGGGGGCCCCTTAAAAGGAAAAATGGGGTAGTTAGTAGGCTATAAAATGGTCCCCCCTGTACCCCCAGTGCCCCCCTTTTTTATGGGTCCATTTAGGGGGGGGACAGGGGGGAATTTTTTTTTTCCCCCAATCACAGGGGCCCCAAAAAGGGAAGGGCCCAAAAATTTCCCCCCTTTCCCAAAACAGATAAAAATTTTTTTTTTATGATGATTTAAAATTTGGGGTGATCTTTTGCAAAAAGACAGAATATAACTTTCCCCCCACAAAGGACCTTTAAAAAATGAGGAATACTTTTGGGGCTTGTTTAACATTAAAATTACCTGTATGCCCAAATTATAGGTCATATACATTGGGGGGGTTTACAAATTTTTTTTAACCCTAAAACTCAAAAATTTTTATTTTTAAAATTTTTTTTAATGGAAAAGGGGACAGCTGTCCAAACCTGCCCCCAAACCCCAACAACCCCCCCGGGAAAAATCCTCCCCCCGAAAAATCATCCTCACTGCCAAAGCAAAGGGGTATGCCCCCCCCTCTGCTTTAGGGTATTTCCCCCCTAAGAGTGCTGCTCAAACTGGGGGGTGCAGCTGTGGGCCCCCTTTTCAGAGATGATGTCCTCCCCCCCGCCCCCAAAAAAACGAAAGGGCTTCAGGAGAGGTGGGTAGTTGAGCTAGGCTATCAGAGGTTTTACCTTGAAACTGTAGTTCCCCTTCCCCATGGTTCCATTTAGGGGGGGAAAAAGGGGGGGGACAGTTTTTGTGAACCCCCAAACCCGGGCCCAAAAGGAAAAGGGGGCCAATTTCCATCCCCCAAAACAGTAAAATTTTTGCGTTATGAGAGTTTTTGGGGGGAAAATTAGCATAAAGACGAATATAAAAATTTCTCCACAACGGGCCCCTTAAAACCCTGAAATACAGTTAGGACTTGTTTACTTTAAAAAATTTTCCGGGGTTTTGCCCATATTAATAGGTATATACACCCCGGGGGGACAAAATTTTTTTTTTAAGCAAATCAAAATATTATTTTTTTATTATCAATAGGAGGGAACACGCCAAACCTTCCCACCAAACCCCAACCACTCCGGAAAAACCCGGGAAAAAAACATCCTCACGGAAAAAGCAAGAGGCTGGGGCCCCTCCCTCTGCTCTTAGGGTATTTACCAAAAAAGAGTGCTGTTCAAATTTTGGGGTGAGCTGGGGCCCCCTTTTTCAGAGATTTTTCCCCACCCAATTTTTCAAAAATTTTAAAAGGGTCTTCGGAAGGTGGGTATTGGGTAGGCTATCAGAGGTCCCCTGAGCTGAAGGGTCCCCTCCTATGGTTTTTAGGGGGGGGGGGGGCTTTTTATTTTAACTCCCCGGCCCCAAAAGGGGGGGGCCCCAATTTCCAAAATCTCCAAAGCAATAAATTGTGCTTTATGATTTTGGGGGGTTTTTCTTAGAAAAAAAGGGGAAATATAACTTTTTCCACAACGGGACCTAAACATGAGGATAAGTGGACTTGTTTAATTAAAAATTACCTGTATGCAAATTTTTAAAAGTCATATACATCGGGGGTGCCATTTTTTCTTTGAAGAAAAATAAAAAAATTTTTTTTTATTTTCTAATGGAAAAGAAGCTGTCCAAACCTGACCCCACCACAACAACCCCCCCAAAATAACCCCCGGGAAATGAAATCATCCCCCTTTAAAAAAGCAAAGGGCTATGCCCTCCCTTTTTTTTCTTGGGGTTTTCCCTCTAAAATGCTCAAAAAACTTTGGGGTGCAGCGGTGGGCCTTTTCGGGGGATGATTCCCCACCCAATCTAAAAAGCAAAAGGGGTTTTTTCAGGAGAGGGGGGTTTGAGCGGGGCATCAGGGCACCCCTGTAGGGGGTAGTGTCATCCTTCCTGGGGTTCCTTTGGGGGGTGGACAGGGGGAAAAGTTATTGTGCAACTACAAGGGCCAAAAGGGGGGCCTTTCATCCCAAAGCAGATAAATTTCTTTATATGATTATTGGGCGTTCTTTAAAAAAAGACAAAAAAACATTTCCCCAAAACAGGCCATTAACATAGGCATAATTTTGGGACTTGCTTTACTTAAATTACCTGTATGCCCATTTTAATGGGCCAAAACCCTTTGGGGTGACATTTTTTTTTTTGAAGAAAATCACAAATATTATTTTTTATTATCAATGGTTGGGGGAAGTGCCCAAAACCTGACCCCCCCACAAAAACCACCCGGGAAAAATAACCCCCGGGGGAAAAAAAAAACATCCTCATGACAAGAAGGGCCCCTATGCGCCCCCCTTGCTCTGGGGTATTTCCCCAAAAGGGGTGCTGCCAAACTTTTGGGGGTCAGTTTTTGGGCCCCCTTTTCAAGATGTTTCCCCCCCAAGTCTCAAAAAAGTAAAGGGGGCTTAAAGGGGGTAGTTGAGCAGGCTATAGAGGGCCCCCACCTCTGTAGCTGTAGTTCACCCTTTCCTGGGGGCCCCCTTTTGGGGTGGACAGGGGGGCATTTTTTGTGCAACACACAGGGGAAAAAAGGTTAAGGGGAAAAATTTTCCATTCCAAAGAAAAATTTTGTGCGTTATGATGAGTTTTGGGCTGACATTAGAAAAAGACAGAATAAACATTTCTCCAAACGGGCCATTAAAAACATGGGGAATTTTACAGTTAGGACTTGCTTTACTTTAAAAATTCCTGATCCCATATTAATAGGTCATATACTTTTTGGGGGGGAAAAATTTTTTTTGAAAAAAAACTCACAAATATTATTTTTTATTATCAAGGGGGAACGACACTCCCCAAACCTAAAACCCACCAAAACCCCAACCAAAACCGGGATAACCGGGAAAAAATTTTCATCCTCACGCAAAGAAAGGGGGCTATCCCCCTCCCTCGCTCTTGGGGTTTTACCCACAAAATTTGGGGGCAAAAATTTTTTGGGGGGCAGCGGGGGGGCCCCTTTTCAAGATAGTCCTCCCCCCAAGTCTCAAAAGCTAAAGGGTTTCAGGGGGGGGTGGGTAGTTGAGCAGGCTATAAGGTCACCTCGTGCTGGGGCCCCACTTCCCCCTATGGTTCCATTTAGGGTGGACGGGGGTGGACATGTTTTTTGTGAAAAAAGGGCCCCAAAAAAAAAGGGGACCAATTTCCACCCCCAAAAGCAGATGAAATTTGCTTAGATGAGTTTTTGGGGCTGATCATTAGCAAAAAGAAAAAAAAATAAATTTTTTAAAAACAAGGCCCCTTAACATGAGGATACTTAGGACTTGTTTTACTTAAAAATTTTTCCTTTTATCCCTTTTAAATAGGTTTTTTACTTTGGGGGGTGACAGTTTTTTTTGAACAAAAATAAAAAAATTTTTTTTTCCCCTTATTATCTAATGGAACGACGCTGCCAAACAAAAATCCCACCAAAAAACCAGGGGGAATAATCCCCAATAAATCACCCCAAATGCAAAGGGGAAAAGGTATGCGCCCCCCCTTTCTCTTAGGGTTTTTCCCCTAAGGGGCGCTCAAAACTTTTGGGGGTGCAGTGTGGGCCCATTTTCGAGATGATGCCTCCCCAAAGTTCAAAACTAAAGGGTTTTTCGGGAGAGGGGGTAGTTACTAGGATGGGGACGTCCCCTGTAGCGGTTGTCATCCCCCTTTGGGGGTTCCATTTAGGGGGGGAAAAGGGGGGTGGACTTTAAATTGTGCAACTAACAGGGGCCAAAAGGTAAGGGGCCAAAATTTCCCCATTCCAAAGCATTAAAATTGGGCTTATGATGATTATTGGGTATCTTAGCAAAAACAGAAAAAAACATTTCTCCACAACGGGACCAAAACATGGGCAACAGTTAGGATTGCTTTAAAAAAAAAAATTTACCTTTCCCATTTAAAAGGGGCATTACTTGGGGGGACAGTTTTTTTTTAAAAGCAAAACCCAAAATATTTTTCTTTTATCTAATGGGTTGACGACAGCTGCCAAAACCCCTGACCCCCCACAAAACCCCCTCCGGAATAACCCGGAAATTTTGAAATCTCCAAAATGAAAAGAAAGAGCAGGGGCCCTCCCTGTTAGGGTTTTTCCCCCAAAAGAGTGCTGTCAAACTTTTTGGGGGGACTGGGCCATTTTCAGAAGATTCCCCCCCCCAAAAAAAACCCCCAAAAAAAGCTGAAGGGTCCCCAGGGGAGGTGGGATTGGCTAGGCTATCAAGGTACTCTGACTGTGGGGTCACTTCCTTGGTTCCCTTTTTTAGGGTGGACAGGGGGGAATTTATTTGGGGTGAAAAACCAAGGGGCCAAAAGGAAGGGGGGGACCAATTTTCCCTCTCCAAAGAGATGAAATTGTGTTTTTATGGGGGTTTTTGGGGCTATCATTACAAAAAGGGACAGAAAAAATTTCCCCCAAACCCCGGCCCATTAACAGAGGAAACATTGGGACTTGCTTTACAAAAAAATTTCCCTGTATCCCCAAAATTTTTAATAGGCATAAAAATTTGGGGGTGACAGTTTTTTTTTAAGATAAACTCACAAAATTTTTCATCTATTTTAGGATGAGACAGCGAAAAAAACCCCTAAATCCCACCAAACAACCCCCCCGGTTTAAACCCCCGGAGAATGAAATATTTCACAAAACCAAAGCAAAGGCTAGCCCTCCCTCTGCTTTGGGATTTACCCACTAAGAGTCTTTTAAAAAACTTTGGGGGCAGTGGGGACCTTTTTCAGAATGTTTTTCCCCCCCCCAACCCTCAAAAAGTAAAGGGGGTCTTCAGGAGGGGGGTAGTTGACTGGGTTTTACAGAGGGTCATCTGAGCTGTAGGTCATCCTTCCTATTTTTCCTTTTAGGGGTGGACGGGGGGACATAAATTTGTAAAACTACAAAGGGGAAAAGGGGAAGGGGGGGAACAATTTCCCCCCCAAAAGCAATAAATTTCTTTATGATGATTATTGGGCTGATCTTAGCATAAAAACAAAATAAACATTCTCCACAACGGAAAATTAAACTGAAAAAATTCATTTGGGGGACTTCTTTAATTAAAAAACCCCTGTACCCCCATATTAATGGTCAAATACTTGGGGGTGACAGTTTTTCTTTGAAGAAAACCCCCCAAATATTTTTCTTATTATCTAATGGAGACGACAGCTGCCAACCCACCCACCAAAAACCACCCGGGAATAATCCCCGGAGAATGAAATCATCCTCACTGACAAAGCAAGAGGCTATGCGCCTCCCTCTGCTCTTAGGGTATTTATCCCATCTAAGAATGCTGCTCAAACTGTTGGGGTGCAGCTGTGGGACCTTTTTACAGAGATGATGTCCTCCACCCAAGTCTCAAAAGCTGAAAGGGTCTTCAGGAGAGGTGGGTAGTTGAGCTAGGCTATCAGACGGTCACCTCTGTAGCTGTAGTGTCATCCTTCATATGGTTCCATTTAGGGGTGGACAGGGTGGACATGTTATTTGTGCAACTATACACGGGCCAAAAGGTAAGGGGACCAATTTCCATCTCAAAGCAGATGAAATTGTGCGTTATGATGAGTTATTGGCTGATCATTAGCATAAAGACAGAATATAACATTTCTCCACAACAGGACCATTAACATGAGGCATACAGTTAGGACTTGATTTACATTAAAATACCTGTATGTCCATATTAATAGGTCATATTCATCTCGGGGTGACAGATTTCTTTGAAGCATAAACCACAAATATTATTCTTATCTATCTAATAGGATGAAGACAGCTGTCCTAAACCTGCATCCACCACAACAACCACTCCGGAATAATCCCCGGAGAATGAAATCATCCTCACTGACAAAGCAAGAGGCTATGCGCCTCCCTCTGCTCTTAGGGTATTTACCCATCTAAGAATGCTGCTCAAACTGTTGGGGTGCAGCTGTGGGACCCTATTTACAGAGATGATGTCCTCCACCCAAGTCTCAGAAAGCTGAAAGGGTCTTCAGGAGAGGTGGGTAGTTGAGCTAGGCTATCAGACGGTCACCTCTGTAGCTGTAGTGTCATTCTTCCTATGCTTCCATTTAGGGATGGACAGGGGCGGATATGTTATTGTGCAACCTGTGCAACTGCACACGGGCCAAAGGTAAAGGGACCAATTTCCATCTCCAAAGCAGATGAAATTGTGCGTTATGATGAGTTATTGGGCTGATCATTAGCATAAAGACAGAATATAACATTTCTCCACAACAGGACATTAACATGAGGCATACATTAGGACTTGCTTTACATTAAAATTACCTGTATGCCCATATTAATAGTCATATACATCTCGGGGTGACAGATTTTCTTTGAAGCATAAACTCACAAATATTATTTCTTATCTATCTAATAGGATGACGACAGCTGTCCAAACCTGCATCCCACCACAACAACCCTCCGGAATAATCCCCAGAGAATTAAATCATCCTCACTGACAAAGCAAGAGCTATGCGCCTCCTCTGCTCTTAGGGTATTTACCCATCTAAGAGTGCTGCTCAAACTGTTGGGGTGCAGCTGTGGGACCCATTTTCATAGATGATGTCCTCCACCCAAATCTCAAAAAGCTGAAAGGGTCTTCAGGAGAGGTGGGTAGTTGAGCTAGGCTATCAGACGGTCACCTCTGTATCTGTAGTGTCATCCTTCCTATGGTTCCATTTAGGGGTGGACAGGGGTGGATATGTTATTTGTGCAACTACACACGGGCCAAAAGGTAAGGGGACCAATTTCCATCTCTAAAGCAGAAATTGTGCGTTATGATGAGTTATTGGGCTGATCATTAGCATAAAGACTGAATATAACATTTCTCCACAACAGGACCATTAAACATGAGGCATACAGTTAGGACTTGATTTACATTAAAATGACCTGTATGTCCATATTAATAGGTCATATACATCTCGGGGTGACAGATTTTCTTTGAAGCATAAACTCACAAATATTATTTCTTATCTATCTAATAGGATGAAGAAAGCTGTCCAAACCTGCATCCCACCACAACAACCACTCCGGAATAATCCCCGGAGAATGAAATCATCCTCACTGACAAAGCAAGAGGCTATGCGCCTCCCTCTGCTCTTACGGTATTTACCCATCTAAGAATGCTGCTCAAACTGTTGGGGTGCAGCTGTGGGACCCTATTTTCAGAGATGATGTCCTCCACCCAAGTCTCAAAACGCTGAAAGGGTCTTCAGGAGAGGTGGGCAGTTGAGCTAGGCTATCAGACGGTCACCTCTGTAGCTGTAGTGGACAGAGTTACATTCAGAGGTGAACAGGGGCGGACAGGTTATTGGTGCAACTGTACACAGGCCAATAGGAAAGGGAACCCATTTCGACCTACAAAGCAGATGATATTGTGCGTTACGATGAGTTATTGGGCTGCAAAGGGCTCATATATTCTCCTTGCATATGGGCTCTCTTCTGTCTGAAATTAATATCCTGCAATGAGAATCACATCACATTAATAATTTACAGGCAATCAAGCTCAATACAATCAATCCTATCACTTTCACTATGGGCTTTAGCAATGTTTAGAATATATTGTTTAACCCAACTCTGATAGACCCCATC
This sequence comes from Oophaga sylvatica, assembly GCA_033576555.1. Lineage (NCBI taxonomy): Eukaryota > Metazoa > Chordata > Amphibia > Anura > Dendrobatidae > Oophaga > Oophaga sylvatica. The sequence continues at coordinate 58,717 of JARQOD010002648.1, read as the reverse complement.
CAAATAAATGGATTCCATCCCTCCTTTGATATATCTCTAGATTTTTGTTGCAGCTCCTTTACTTTATCCATGTTTCTCTATTGAATCATGTGCATCTTTAATCCAGGAGCAGCATTCCTCACCTATAACAGGACAAGTGCCCCCCTTTATTCGCTAACAGGTAGTCCAAGAGCCATTCTCTTCTGAAGGGCCACCATACTCATGTGGTGACATCAGAAGTAGAAGAGAGAGACCGCAGGGCTTCTAGGTATGCTCAGAATACAATAACTGATTCCGTCAATAACGGATGATGACGGATCCGCCACCCATAGGCGCCGATTATAGAAAAAGGCAGATACGACGTATTCGTCATGGTCCGCCATTTCGACGCAGAGAAAAAACGTTCCAATATCCGTCTACTACAGGCAGCGGATGCCAAATTTCTGATGGATCCGTTGGAAAGACGGATCGAACGGACGACCATCAGTCGCAATCCGTGACCAATGCAACTCTATGGGCAAAAAACGGATTCCGCAAAAAAAAATGCGGATCCATTTTTTCCGCTAAAAGGCGGATTTTGACTGACGCCGAACGACTGAAGTGTGAAAGAGGCCTAAGACAGAACAAGCAACAGCTAATGTGGGCCGAGCCAACAACCACCACATTCCGTGACATCACAAGTGTTGGCAGTTACTGCTGGCTTCCATTGAAGAGCATTGCCCAATATACCAGACATCAAACAATATGAATCCTACCAATGTGGGGGAGTATTTGAATAGTTTCGCTACATATGGAGCTAATATGTATATACATCGGTGTTATATAAGAATTTCCCAATATTGGTTGGATATATATTTTTGATCTAGACTACATATTACAATAAAGTCTCAATAACATCCGACAATTACATAATTATCTCCAGGTTACATGTGTTCGTTTTACATGATATAACTTTAATCTCCCAGATTTGGATGATTCTATAACAATTCGTGGCCTAAAAATCAAGAAGTCGTCATGTTCCAGTTATGGCTGAGAGGATTCTCTCAATTATAACTATTTTATAGATCTGATGAGCAAGAAAGTCAGAAACCAAAAAAATGTGATGGATAATCAGGAAGTCATTGTCATTTTTGTACTTGGAGATAAATCCCGTCACATCTTATATCTCCCTTTACTATAGGAAGAAATGCTGTAAAACTTGGAGATCACCTAATCTGAGGGGTTCACTATTTGTTTTGGGCCTGCTTGTATTATACAGAATAAAAAATAAATGAGAAATAGATGATAGAAGAGAATGAAGGACACAAGAGATGACATAGAGCCGACTTACCTCTCTCTCCACTGTCTGCAACTGTCAAATGGAATGTTGGCTCTGCAGCTCCTTACGGAATGTGTGATGTCATGATGCAAAGGGGCGGAGCCAGAAACCCCAACATTCCGTGACATCATCAGCAGGAGCAGCAGTTGGTATTTAAAGGGACCAGGCCATACAACCAAATCATTACCATATAAATTAAATGACCTCTAATTATCCCCCTTGACCTCATAAAACTTTTATAAAATGCCACAATGTCATTATTGCCATACAATGTAATTCCGGAGTAGTTTCTACTGATTTTAAACAGTGATAAATCAACAATAATAACCCATATATCCCAGTATTACAGAAGATTAGATTACATTTATGGTTGGATGGGAGGTGGACACACTACTGTAGGATAAATTGCCAGTAAATAGGAGAGAACACTATAGACAATGTTACTATATATTCCAGGGTTGGGCTATTAATTTTCCCAAGGGGCTACATGAGAGACTGTGACTGTTTATCTGGACACAGAACCCGTCTCCTTCCTGAACGGTATGATAGCTGGACATTCCCATCTTCTTTGTACTTGTGTATAAATTGTACAGATGAACGAGGCACCTTCAGGTATCTTGAAATTGTACCCAAGGATGAGCCTGACTTTTTCAAGTCCACAATTCTCTTCCTGATATCTTGGCTAATTTCTTTAGATTTTCCCATGATGCTACACAAAGAAGCAGTGTGTTTCAGGTGTGCATTAAAATAGATCCACAGGTGTGTTTCTAATTAACTCAGATGTTGCCAAAAAACCTATCAAAAGCTTCCAAACACATGACATCATCATATGGGCAGTCCAGAATTGTTTAACCCCTTACTGTCCATTGACGTGCACAGTCCGTCATGGCCAGGTATCAGTTCCGGCATCAGGACGTACTGTGCACGTCATGCCTTTGTACTACCACTGCGTATAAACACGCAATGGTAGTTCAGTGCTGACAGCTGTCTATGACAGCTGACAGGCACGGCAAGCGGTGCGGGGACCTTTGCAGTCGGTCCCCACACCTAAAGCACTGCGATTGGTCAGTCAATCTGACTGACCAAACACAGCAGCGATCGGGCAGGATATGCTGATGTGTTTGACCAAACACAGCAGCGATCAGTGCAGGAGCTCAGTGCTGCAGTGGCTGAGTTTCCTGCACTGACAGCCAGGAGCGGCGTCCGCGCCGCCCCTGGCTATTAACTCCCTGACTGCTGCGATCGAGCGCGATCACAGCGTTCATGGGGGGAGGCAGAGGGTCGGGAGCTCACTCTGCCTCAGATCGGCGTCCCCGCAATGTAATTGCAGGGCCCGATCTCTGCCTTGATGACCCGGGGGTTGTCATGACAACCTCCGGGTCATCTAGCTATGGAAAGCCACTGTGACCATGTGTCTCGACCACGCACCACAATTGTGGGTTTCCAGGGCAATGGGGTACTCAGAGCCGAGCCCGTAGAAGTCTATGGGATTGTCACAGGTAGTGGTGGCTCGGTCTGTGGCCCTGGCGGTCAGGCGTATGTTGGGGGGTATATTTACAGGGGATATATATATACAGTTCGTGACGCCACCTGTAGTCTCTGGTAATTTGTACCAGCGCTGCTGTAGATCTCTGAGGGGATGGTGAGGCAGCTAGATGTCGGGTCCCCTACAGGTGGGACTCTTCCCTCAGGTCGATGGTTATGATGGGGTAGTGCAGGAATGCAATCAAATAACACAGTCTCATACATCAGCGTCTTTCCATACCTTTACTTCAAGTTGTTCAGGCAGGTCCCAGGGAGGCTGATGGGGTTGATGGAGGATGAGCTTTGAGGCAACGGCTAAGCAAGTTAGGGGCCTCCTTTACTTTCCAATGATGATGAGTACAACCAGCATGAAGCGTAGTTCCCTCTATAATCTCCAGCTATTCCAAAGCTGTGCTGCCCGGTCAGTTTTGTGGTTGGAGCCTTCTTCTGAGAGAGCTGAGTTCCAATTCCTGTCGTGCACTGACTCAAGGTTCTCACTCTCCCTGACCCCAGTTACGTACTGACTCTTCAGGGGCTGCTTTCCGTTACCTAAGGTCCGGTAAGCCTCTGGGTTTCCTACCACCATGCATGAAGCTATGGTGATGCTTCGGTCTCCAGTGACCGGTAACAATATGCAGGTATTCTATACCTATGGCACTTTTCTGTTCTCTTCCACTATGCCCTTCGATTTGCTCAGACTCTCAACAGATGTCTCAGTCCGTCTCTAGTGGGGCACAGCTCTGACCAGGCTGAGGTGAACTGGCTCACCTTTACTGGACTCCACTTTCTGAACTGCACAATCAATCCCTCCTCTGTCTTCCTGACAGGAAACTGACTGAACTGAACTCAGACTACTCAGCACTCCCCTCCACACCCCTGCTGGGTGTGTCCGAAGTGTACGTGATATCATGGAGAGCCCTTAACCGTTACCTCTCCACTCATCCTCCTGGTATTGTGTACCAGGGCTACACATTCCCCCATGGTAAACGACAGCACTCCCGGGCTGTGAAATACAAGAGACATTTTTGTTTATGCATTAAACATCAACATTAAACATTAATTCGTCCCATCCGGGAGGTAAGGATGTCTTGAACGTTGCTAACAACACATTGAATATAGAAAAAAAATACGAAATATTAAATAAACATGTTCATAAATAAACGACAATATTCTTGTGAAGGACCCGCACCAAACCTTCAACGTGGGTCCTGGGTGGGCTGCAGGACATCCGAATGCAGACCTCACTCAGTGCCTCACCACACGGGTTTTATGTTCAGAGGTAAGTCAAGGCTTCGTGTGAAACCATTAAAAGGCACCTTAGTGCAACTATTTACAAGATACAGTTTTTGGGCTGGCTCAGTCCTCAGCCTCTGAGTCCATTATAAGACACCATAAGGAAAAGACACATTTATATATATACTTTTTACAATATTCACATTAATTTGTTATAATTACTGCTGGTATCGAATGGGTATCTTCCCTTTTGTGATTCGCTCTGATCTACGTGGAGTAGCTTCAGGTATATTAAGTTGCTATCTGTCTGCACTGCGTAATGGCAAACTATAGAACTGTCTCAATCTTTCTATGGATCTGGCAAGCGTACTGATGGCTGGGCGGTGTGAGTCAGCTCCACCAGGGGATCCCATAGTATGGGGCGCTGCTTCAGACGATCCTTCTTGAGATTCCGTAGGTTGAGGTGTTGCTGGAATGGGTAACTCCTGAACTGGCTCAACTGGTACCACGGGCATAACTGGAGGTAGAACTTCCTCTGGTGGCTGATAAAACTGCAATACTGGAATTATTACAGCATCTCCCAGTCTGGGCCAATCCGCAGGAAAATCTCCCAGATCCGTGTGTATGACCTCTTCCTTCCTTTCTTCTTGATTGATGACAGGGTTCTTTTCACAACGCTTTAAGGGTTCTGTACACAATTTCAAATGGTCTCTGGACACAGTGGTTATTGTTCTTCCTCCGTCTTTACTGATGATACAAACTTTTCTGTTGTCATATTTAGAATCTTGTCAACGTAGGGTTCTTGCTCCCACTGGTTATCCAATTTGTGCATCTTCCTTTTTCTTTTTAATACTACCTCTCCAGGCATCAAAGGCTTGGCAGGAGCATTTCGGTTGTAAACATCTTCCTGTTTCTCCCGTGCCTTGTTGAGACTTTCCTCTACACAGATTTGTACTCTTCTGTATTGCTCTTGCCGATTGATGTCCCAGTTTTCAACGGCGTCGTCTGCCTCCGGTTCTACCACTCCAAGTTCTAGATCCATTGGTAGTCTTCCGGGCCTTGCTCTCATAAGATAGGCTGGAGTGCAGTTAGTAGAACTTACAGGAATATGGTTATACAAATCAACCAAATCAGGTAGTAAGTCCGGCCATCGATTTCTGTCTTCCAACGGTATGGATCTCAACAAGTCAAGGACAATATGGTTCATTTTTTCACAAAGACCGTTGGTTTGAGGGTGGTATGGCGTTGTTCTAATTTTCTTGCACCCGTACATGTGACAGAATTCCTTGAATAAATCAGCTTCGAAAGCAGGTCCTTGATCGGTTAATACTTGCTCCGGATACCCATGCGGTCTGCAGAAACTTGCTTGAAAGGTTTTTGCGGCCGTTACTGCGGTCTGATCCTTAACTGGAACAACCACCAGAAATCTGGAGTAATGGTCCACCATGGTCAAGGCGTATGAGTATCCAGATCTACTTGGCGACAATTTGACATGGTCCAGGGCCACAATCTCCAAGGGACGAGTCGTCCGGATAGGTTGCAGGGGTGCCTTCTGACTACCGTAGTCCTTTCTTCTGAGACCACAGGGTCCACAGTTCCGACACCACCTCTCGATGGAGCTGCGCATCCCTACCCAGTAGAACCGGCATCTCAACAGGGTCTCCAGCTTTCTCCAGCCAAAGTGTCCTGCTTGATCGTGGTATGCTTCACACACATTGGGACGTCTGCCTTGGGGACCACTATTTGCCAGACCATCTCATGGGTTCTGGGTTGACGTATCTCCTGCACAACTTCTCACGGTATAGGAACAACCTGCTTTTCTCGTTCCACAGGAGCTTGGCTGACATAGGTGCTTCCTTTTCCAAAGAGGAGCCTTCCTGTCTTAACAACTCCTTGATGCGGCTGACCACTGGATCACTGTCCTGAGTCTCTTTCCAACTGTGATGGGGTAAAGGATTTAATGTTGCACCATACTGCTTTCTGTTGACTCGATGCTCGTGGACTACCCCATTTCGATGGAACGCAGGTAGCTCAATTTCTTCCAGGTCGTCCGATTCTTCTTCCGTATCAGAGTCATGCGGCATTCGGGACAATGCATCAGCATTAGCATTCTTTCGACCTGCCCGGTACTTGATAGTAAACTGGTAATTGGACAACCGAGCCATCCATCGCTGCTCCATGGCACCCAGCTTGGCAGTTTCCAGGTGCGTTAACGGGTTGTTATCTGTAAACGCAGTGAACTGATTAGAGGCCAGATAATGCTTAAATCTTTCAGTAATGGCCCAGACCAGCGCCAGAAACTCCAGCTTGAAGCTGCTATAATTTTACGGATTCCTCTCAGTTGGCCTGAGTTTTCTGCTGGCATATGCGATGACTTTTTCTTGCCATTCTGCTTCTGACTGAGAACTGCTCCCAACCCTTCATTACTGGCGTCGGTGTACAACAGGAACGGTTGGCTGTAATCAGGATAGGTTAAGATCTCATCACCCGTAAGGATTCTTTCATCTTTTGGAATGCTTCAGCCTGTTCCTTACCCCAATTAAAGGGAGGGTTTCTGCTCTTTAAGGATTGTCCTACCAGGAGGTCCTGTAAAGGGGCTGCCTTCTTCGTGTAATCTTTCACGAATCTCCTGTAGTAACCCGTTAGTCCCAGGAACTGTCGCACTTCCTTAAGGTTCTTCGGCTCCGGCCACTTCTGGATGGCAGTGACTTTCTCTGGGTCCGGCGCTACTCCTTCCGAACTGACGATGTGCCCCAAGTATTGTACCTTCTGCTTGAGTAGATGGCATTTTGAGGGTTTCAACTTCATCCCGTACCTGGACAGAGACTCAAATACTTCTGCCAGGTGCTTCAGATGGTCCTCATATGTCTTGGAATACACGATGACGTCGTCTAGGTATAGCAGCACGGTTTCAAAATTGAGATGTCCCAGGCAGTTCTCCATCACTCTCTGAAATGTTCCTGGGGCACTACTGAGCCCAAACGGCATTCTGTCGAACTCACAGAGCCCCATTGGGGTGGTGAAAGCCGTTTTCTCACGATCCTCCTCAGCCACAGCCACTTGCCAGTAACCACTAGTCAGATCAAGGGTAGAAAAGTAGTTAGCCGTTTTCAGAGCAGCTAATGATTCCTCTATGCGTGGTAACGGGTATGCATCCTTGTGTGTTATGCGGTTCACCTGCCTGTAATCCACACACATTCTCATACTACCATCTTTCTTTTTAACCAGAACTAGAGGGGCTGCCCAGGGGCTACAACTATCCCTTATCACCCCAGCTTTCTTCATATCATGCAACATTTCTTTAGCCTTCTGATAATGAGCTGGAGGTATGGGCCTATACTGCTCTTTGATGGGAGGATGACTGCCTGTAGGGATATGATGTTGTACTCCCTTAATTATCCCAAAATCAAGTGGATTCTTGCTAAACACTTGGGCGTACTCTTGCACCACCCGTAATACCCCTTGCTTCTGGTGAGCGGGAGTGGTGTCCGTCCCAACATGGAGTTGCTGACACCATTCCGCCACCTGAGTTGCTGGGTCATGGTCCTCCGCTATTTGACAGGAGTCTAAGGACTCAGCCGGGAGAATAGAATTATTATCAACAGCATGTAGTTTAGCAATGGTTGCGTAACGGGGTAAGTTTACCTCATCATCTCCCCAATTGAGAAGCCGTACCGGTACTCTTCCATTCACCACTTCTACTACTCCTCTAGCAGTCATAAGTGTAGGTCTATGTTCTGAATGGTGGGGTTCTACTACAGCTTGGTAATTCTGTCCTCTCAGACCTATGGCTGCCCTGCACCAAATGATCATTTCACTCATTGGGGTATCACAATAGGATCCGAGTCAGTGACCCGTACATTACCAATTTCGCCGTCTGTAAGCTTCGCTTGCTGCTGACACACCAGGGCCCGGATCTCTCTTTGGATTACTCCTCTCTGCCTTGGTCGGGCAATCTCAGCGAGCTGTTGGAGTAAGAACACAACTTCTCCCAAACAATTACCGATAATGTTAGTACCCAAAATTATATTTAAACCGTTCTCCTCATTTACAGTCTTTACTACCAGAAGCCCCTGGTCTTTCAACTCCTCTCTGCCCACCTTTACATCTACACATTTTGTCCCAAGTACTTCTACAGGAAGACCATTAGAAGCATACACGGTAAAGTCAGAGCTCGGGGGTTTAAGACTGTCCATTGACCAGTACTTAGTATAGAGGGCATCAGGAATTAGGGTCACCTGGGACCCAGTGTCTAACAATGCCGGAACTGCAATACCATCTAAGATGATAGACAGGTAGGGTCGCCCACCCACATACCTGCGGTTCCAGTCTAGGGGGCCTGACGGGTATTCTCCTGGGTGTTGGCCCTCGGACCCAGGTTCTGCCCGTTTAAAGGACACTGTGGAGACAGATGACCTTTCCGGTTGCATCGGTAACAGATGATCTCTCGATGAGGAGGGTGTTGATCAGAGGTCGCTCCTGGGGGTGGCGTTGTCCTCCTCCGGGGGGGCGACGTCTTCTTTCTTCTCCGGTGCATCCACGGGACGTCTTCTGGGCAGTCAGCTAACAAGATCTTCCCTTCTTCTTCTTTCCGCAGTTGCAGGGCACTCATCACAGCAGCCAGATTTTTAGTCAGCTGGCGCACCTCTGAGCGCAGACAATCCAATTCACTAGGAGGGGTCACCTGCGCTTTGGCTTCGGCCACTAACGGGGAAAAGGGGGTTACTGCCGGTTCCAGAGTGACTTCAGCCTGATGATGTTGGGTTGCCACCTCAAGTTTGCCCAGGGGCCGCAGCCCTTTTATTGCCATGTCTTTTAGGGCATCAAAGGTAGCATCCGGATGATCTAAGGACCACCAGTTTACAGTTCTGCGTTCCTCTTGGGATCTCAATCCCTGTATAAATTGTTCTTTCAGCATTTTATTCTCATCAATAGCATTTAAATTATTAACCTGCTTAAGAGCTCTCAGGGCTCCTTGTAGTCGGCAAGCGTAGTCCCGGATGCTGTCACCTGGCTGTTGTGAACAGTGATAGAAGGCCATCCGGAGATCCGTTTCCGTGCGGTCTTCAAATATGGCATGCAGCTTAAGGAAGATCGCAGGTACCGACTCCTGATCAACGGTATCCCAAGTCTCCACTTCCCTCTCAGCAGCGCCAGTTAGCTGCCCTATTAGCACAGCAGCTTTTTGTCTCTCAGGAATGGAGTACATTTCTAGGATGCTGCATAACTTCCGCTTGAAGCCTGCTAATGTGCCTGGCTCACCGCTGTACTGGGGAAGCCATTTCGCCCCAGGCATATATGGGAGCGTTAGTGGCATGATCGGGACTACCGGACTGGGTGCAGGGCCTGCGCCCCCATCTGGCGCTACAATACCAGACGGTGCGGGATTGGGGACTCCGGATGGGGCCGCACTGTCAGCCGGTTGTTGTGACATCTTAGCGCCCCCTTGGTTAAACGGAGCCTACCGGTTTCAGATGCTGCTACTTCACAGGCACCGCAGTGGGAACAGGACCTTCGTCGCAGGCGCTCTGATGTCAGAGCGTTCACTTCCTGTTGCAGGACCTGCCGATGAGTCAGAGCCAGGGGCGTGTCCAAGACTCTGCGCGCTCTTTCAGGTACGCCCACCTTCTTCTCCAGCGCCTTAGGGCGCGAATCTGGCGGCAAATATGGCGGTATTTGGCGCCAAACAACAGCAACAGTCTTTTTCGCCAAAACACTCCACAGGCACACAGGGCTCGCAATGCTGCAAGTTTCGTATCCTGTTCGTGACGCCAAATTTTGTCTCGACCACGCACCACAATTGTGGGTTTCCAGGGCAATGGGGTACTCAGAGCCGAGCCCGTAGAAGTCTATGGGATTGTCACAGGTAGTGGTGGCTCGGTCTGTGGCCCTGGCGGTCAGGCGTATGTTGGGGGGTATATTTACAGGGGATATATATATACAGTTCGTGACGCCACCTGTAGTCTCTGGTAATTTGTACCAGCGCTGCTGTAGATCTCTGAGGGGATGGTGAGGCAGCTAGATGTCGGGTCCCCTACAGGTGGGACTCTTCCCTCAGGTCGATGGTTATGATGGGGTAGTGCAGGAATGCAATCAAATAACACAGTCTCATACATCAGCGTCTTTCCATACCTTTACTTCAAGTTGTTCAGGCAGGTCCCAGGGAGGCTGATGGGGTTGATGGAGGATGAGCTTTGAGGCAACGGCTAAGCAAGTTAGGGGCCTCCTTTACTTTCCAATGATGATGAGTACAACCAGCATGAAGCGTAGTTCCCTCTATAATCTCCAGCTATTCCAAAGCTGTGCTGCCCGGTCAGTTTTGTGGTTGGAGCCTTCTTCTGAGAGAGCTGAGTTCCAATTCCTGTCGTGCACTGACTCAAGGTTCTCACTCTCCCTGACCCCAGTTACGTACTGACTCTTCAGGGGCTGCTTTCCGTTACCTAAGGTCCGGTAAGCCTCTGGGTTTCCTACCACCATGCATGAAGCTATGGTGATGCTTCGGTCTCCAGTGACCGGTAACAATATGCAGGTATTCTATACCTATGGCACTTTTCTGTTCTCTTCCACTATGCCCTTCGATTTGCTCAGACTCTCAACAGATGTCTCAGTCTGTCCTCTAGTGGGGCACAGCTCTGACCAGGCTGAGGTGAACTGGCTCACCTTTACTGGACTCCACTTTCTGAACTGCACAATCAATCCCTCCTCTGTCTTCCTGACAGGAAACTGACTGAACTGAACTCAGACTACTCAGCACTCCCCTCCACACCCCTGCTGGGTGTGTCCGAAGTGTACGTGATATCATGGAGAGCCCTTAACCGTTACCTCTCCACTCATCCTCCTGGTATTGTGTACCAGGGCTACACACATGCTCACAACATGGTCACAGCAGCTTTCTCCACTGGTATAATGTATTGCAATGCTGAAGCATTGCAATACATTATACCTGCAACAAAAGTGAAAAAGTGAAAGTCCCATAAAGGGACTAGGTAAAAAAAACATTTTTTTTAAAAAAATTGTAAACAAAAATATTAAAAAATAATAAAAAAATATTCCCCTAAAAAATACATTTTATGTAAAAAAAAAAAAATACACGTTTGGTATCGCCACGTCCGTAAAAATCCTATCTATAAAACCGTAACCCTAGTTAACCCCTTCAGTGAAAGCAATAAAAAAAAAAGTAGTAAATTATACTTTTTCCAAGCAATATCATCATACCGCTTGGAAAAAGTGCAATAACACGCAATCAAAAAGACGGTTATAAACAAACATGGTACCGCTGAAAACGTCATCTTGTCCCGCAAAAAACAAGCCGTGAAACAGCATCATCAGCGAAAAAATAAATAAGTTATAGCTCGGAGAATATAGTGATGCAAAAATAATTATTTTTTATATAAAAGTTTTTGTGTAAAAACGCCAAAACATAAAAAAAGATATAAATGAGGTATCGTTGTAATCATAGTGACCCGAAGAATAAAGCTGCTTTATCAATTTTACCACACGCGGAACGGAGGAAAAAAAAAAACAATTCCTGAATTGCTGTTTTTTGTTCATTCTGCCTCCATAAAATCGGAATAAGAAGCGATCAAAAAACGTTATGTGCCCGAATAAGGTACCAATAAAAACGTCAGCTTGTCCTGTAAAAAATAAGCCCGCAGATTCCTCTGTCGGCCGAAATATGGAAAAATTATAGCTCACAAAATACGGTGATGCAAAAATTTCTTACAAAAATTCTTCCAAAAAAAGCGTCTTTTAGTGTGTGACAGAAGCTAAACATGAAAAAAGGATGTAAATCTGGTATCACTGTAATCGCACTAAATAAAGTCACCTAATCACTAATACCGCAGGAGGAACCAATAAAACCAATTCTTCACCTTTTGTGGATTTGTTCATTCTGCCTCCCAAAGATCGCAGTAAGGTGATCACATTGGTTCCCCCTACATATGGGGTATCAGCGTACTCAGCACAAATTGCACATCAACTTTTGAGGTCCAATTTCTCCTGTTACCCTTATAGAAATAAAAATTTGGGGGCAAAAAGATTTTTGTGGAAAAAAATATGTTTTTTTTATTTTCACGGCTCTATGTTATAAACGTCTGTGAAGTACTTGGGGGTTCAAAGTGCTCACCACACATCTAGATAAGTTCCTTGGGGAGTCTAGTTTCCAAAATGGGGTCACTTGTGGGGGTTTCTACTGTTTAGGCACATCAGGGGCTCTCCAAATGCGACATGACGCCAGCAGAACATTCCATCAAAGTCTGCATTTGAAAACGGCGCTCCTTCCCTTCCGAGCTCTTCCATGTGCCCAAATAGTGGTTTACCCCCACATATGGGCAGGGCCGGCGTCAGCACCCGGCGTACACGGGCAAGTGCCGGTGCCCTGAGCAGGCGGGGGGGCCCAATCGCCGTCAGGCACCCCAGCGCCCGTCAGCGGAGGAGAGCGGTGCCAGTGCCGCCACTGGGCTCCCCCGCTTGCTCAGGGCCCCGGCAGCTGGCACAATACTTACCTCTCCCCGTGCCTCCGCAGCTCCAGGCTCCAGGGGGCCCCTGCAGGGCGCCTGCGCTTTCTTTGACAGCAGCGCCGCTGGATGATGTCATCATCCAGCGGCCGGCTGTGGCAGAGAGAAAGCGCGGGCGCCGGTGATGCTGCGGGACTGCCTGCAGTGCGGATGCCGGACAGGTGAGATGTGGTGTGTGTGTGTACGCGCGCGCGTGTGAGTGTGCAGACAGGTGAATGTTGCTGTGTGTGTCTGTGTGTGTGTAGGTGGAGGAGAGGGTAATGATGGGGAGAAGGCAATGATGGAGGTGATGGGGAGAAGGCATTGATGGAGGTGATGGGGAGAATGCATTGATGGAGGTGATGGGAGAAGGCAATGATGGGGGTGATGGGAGAAGGCATTGATGGAGGTGATGGGGAGAAGGCCATGATGGGGTGATGGGGAGAAGGCCATGATGGAGGTGATGGGGAGAAGGCAATGATGGGGGTGATGGGGAGAAGGCATTGATGGATGTGATGGGGAAAAGGCCATGATGGGGTGATGGAGAGAAGGCCATGATGGAGGTGATGGGGAGAAGGCAATGATGGGGGTGATGGGGAGAAGGCCATGATGGAAGTGATGGGGAGAAGGTAATGATGGGGGTGATGGGGAGAAGGCATTGATAGAGGTGATGGGGAGAAAGCATTGATGGAGGTGACGGGGAGAAGGCCAAGATGGAGGTGATACGGCCTCTCCTGAGCCGTAACAGTGCAGAGCGCAGAGCAGTGCAGAGGAGAGCTCCATATTTTGTATGGAGCATTATATGGGGAGGGGACCAGTATCCTGTCGGAGCAATTTATGTGGTCCAGTATTCTGTATGGAGCATTATGTGGGGGTCCAGTATTCTGAATGGAGCATTATATGGGGGATGGGGGGGGGTGACAAACTGCATGTGGTATTATATAGGTGATGAGCGGAGACTATGTGGTGCCCATAATATTGTATCTAGGACTGTACTGTCCGGTCTGTACTGTGCGCTGTGAGAATTCGGCAGTTTCTGAGCTATTGTAGAATTTACAATAGATATCACTCATGTAATGTAAGAAGTGAAATCTTTGGCATTGTACTATACCTATATTTCTCTGCCGTATCTGTGCATCATGAATCGTGGTCTGTGTTAATGGGACTCTTTCGCCCGGGCCCATAAAAACCTGGAGCCGGCCCTGATCCCCGACCATGATGGCTCCTGTAAACTTAAAAAATGGTTAACATTTGTAAACATTGAGAAAGTTAACAGTCTTTACGGAGAAATTATTTGTGGAGGTAAGAGTGGCTGGGACCCTAGGAGGTAGCGACCATGCTATTTTAGAATTTTAGATAACTAGAGGAGGAAGACCTGTGAAGACTCAGACTCAAGGTTAGATTTCAGAAAGGCAGATTTTAAGGGACTCAGAAAGAGAATCAGAGGGATCCAATGGCTGGATACCCTTAAGGATGGGAAATCTTGAAAAATTAGATTCTCAAAGCACAATCATTAACAATTCCAAAAAGAGGGAAGAATAGGAAGCATTTAAGGAAACCAGGATGGATGAACACAGAACTTAAACACATGCTAAAAAGGAAGAATTAAATGTTTATCAAATGGAAAGAGGGAGGCATATCTAAAGAACAATATAATGCTGTCTGCAAAACCTGCAGGGCATGAATCAGATTAGCTAAAGTTGACAATTAAGGCTTGCAAGAGACATCAAAAGCAATAAAAAAGGATTTGGGGGATATGTCAAAAGTAAAAGAAAAGTCAAAGATGCTATAGGATTTTTACAGGATGAAAATGATGAAATGGTAAGAAAAGATGTTGAGAAGGCTGAACTTTTAAATTCCTATTTTGCATCTGTTTTCTCACAGAAAGGAAATGTAACATCAACTGATCTTCACTGTCCTATTAAAAAAATAGGAGAATCCAGGATATTTATAAACAGAAAGATAGTGAGGAAACACTTAGCTAACATAAATAAATTCAAGTCTCCAGGTCCAGATGAATTACACCCCAAAATACTGAAGGAGATAGCAGAAGAAATTTTTGAACCACTCTCCATAATCTTTGAAAATTCTTGGAGAACAGGAGAAGTCCCAGAAGACTGGAGATGAGCAAATGTTGTTCCTATATTCAAAAAGGGGAAGAAGGTGGACCCAGGGAACTATAGGCCAGTGAGTCTAACTTCTATACCAGGAAAGATCTTTGAACAAATTATTAAACAACATGTATGTAAGCACCTGTATAAGAATGAAGTGATTAACCAGAGTCAGCATGCGTTTGTAACTAATAAGTCTTGTCAGACTAACTTAATTTCCTTCTATGACAGAATCACTGACTGGGTGGATCAGGGAAATGCTGTAGATATAGTATATTTTGACTTCAGTAAAGCATTTGACAAAGTATCTCACACAATCCTTATTGAAAAAATTACTAAGTATGGAATGGACAAGGCAACTGTTAGGTGGATTCATAACTGGCTTAGTGATCGGACCCAAAAAGTGGTCGTAAATGGCTGCAGATCCAGTTTGAAAAAATGTCACAAGTGGGGTACCACAGGGCTCTGTCCTGGGCCCTGTATTGTTCAACATGTTTATCAATGATTTATATGAAGGAATTGAGGGTAAACGGATTAAATTTGTTGCACACATAAAGCTAGGAGGGATAGCTAATACTAGAGAAGAGAGAGGATTCAAAAAGATATAAATAAACTGGAGCAGTGGGCAGCAACTAACAGAATGGTTTTTAACAGGGAAAAATGCAAAGTACTACATCTGGACAATACAAATTAAAAGAGCATATACAGAATGGGAGAAATTGGGCTAAGCAACAGCACATGTGAAAAAGACTTAGGTATATTAACAGATCACAGACTGAACATGAGTCAACAGTGTGATGCAGCAGCAAAAAAGGCAAATACAATTCTGGGATGTATTAACAGAAGCATACAGTCTAGATCACGTGAAGTCATTATTGCCCTCCACTCCTCTTTGGTCAGACTTCATCTGGAATACTGTGTCCAGTTTTGGGCACCACATTTTAAAAAAGACATCAACAATCTGGAGCAAGTTCAGAGAAGAGCAAACCATGTCCTATGAGGAACGGTTACAGGATTTGGGAATGTTTAGCTTGCAAAAACGATGACTGAGAGGAGACATAATAGTTGTCTACAAATATATCAAGGGCTGTAATATTGTAGAAAGCTCATCTTTATTCTCATTTGCACAGGGAAAGACTAGAAGCAATGGGATGAAACTGAATGGGACGAGACACAGATTAGATATTAGAAAAAACTTTTTGACAGTTAGGGTGATCAATGAGTGGAACAGGCTGCCACGAGAGGTGGTGAGTTCTCCTTCAATGGAAGTCTTCAAACAGAGGCTGGACAGACATCTGTCTGGGATGATTTAGTGTATCCTGCTTTGAGCAGGGAGTTAGACTAGATGACCCAGGAGGTCCCTTCCAATTCTACCATTCTATGATGCTATGATATAGTATACAGTGTATAGTGTCAGTGTACATGTAACACACTGACTCACCAGTGATGTCTCTAGGTGAAGTCCTTCATCTTCGCTTTTCTTTTTCATCCAGCACAGACCGCCATCACTTCTTCCATCCAGGGCTCGCCTCTGCAGGAATTAACACAGTTATCTAGAGCACTGCTTGCAGATCACATTACTTAATTTTTTCCCAACTTCTACACTACACCAGATGAAGAAAAAAGGCGACATAGTGTTGCTCTGCACAGTAGCAGGACCTCCCCCCATTCAAAACAGTATCCTCAAAAAATAAAATAAATACATCACTGCAGTAATAATATTCCTTAATTAGCCCCTATTATAATAATATCCCCATCCTGGCCCCCGTATGTCTCATTCCTGGCTCCAGCCATATGTTCTCCCATCCTGGCCCCATATGTTCTCTCATCCTGCCCTCATGAGTTTCCATTCTGCCCCATGTGATGTCCCATCCTTCCCCATATGATCTCCCGATCCTGCCCCATCTGTCTCCATCTTGCCCCATATGATCTCCCCATTCTGCCCCATCTATCCATGATTCAGCCCTATCTGTTCCATGTTCCGGCCCCATCTGCCCCACGATTCAGCCCCATCTGTCTCTATCGTATCCATCCTGCCCCATGATCCTGCACCATGTGTTTCCATCATACCCCATCTGTCTCCATCCTGCCCCATCTGTCTCCATCCTGCCCCATCTCTCTCCATCCTGCTCCATGTCTCCATCCTGCTCCATGTCTCCATCCTGCTCCACGTCTCCATCTTACCCCATGTCTCCATCTTGCACCATGTCACCATACTGCCCCATATGTATCCATCCTGCCCCAGGTCACATGGTGCAGGATGGAGACAGATGTGGCGGGATGGAGACACACACACATATATATATGTGTATATACTGAGACTATACACAGCAGTATCAATATAAAGTATATACAGTAATCTATACATTATACAGGTGATACTGCTAATGCTATATACACGTCATATAGGTGTAAAGGTATGTTCCCACGTTCAGTATTAGGCAGCATTTTGGACTCGGCACTTGTCTGCTCCATCCAAAGCGCTGCTGGCATTTGAACACAGGTGATTCTGCATGTGTTCATTAAACCATGCGGAATCACCACGTCCCAATACATTGTACGGGTGACTTTATCTTGCAGAGACTGAGTGTCTCCGCAAGATAAATAGACATGCTGCGGTCTAGAAAGACACACTGCATGCGCAGGGAAGCCGGAGGCGTCGGTGCACGCATAGTGGAGATGGGATTTCATGAAATTCCCTCCACTATGCTGTAACATCTGGCTGCTGCGGGTTGGAAGCTGCAGATGTACACAGTGTCCAACCCGCAGCGTTTACTGACCGTGGGAACATACCCTTACTGCTGTGTGTGTATATATACATATACAGTACAGACCAAAAGTTGGACACACCTTCTCATTTAAAGATTTTTCTTTTTTTCATGACTATGAAAATTGTACATTCACACTGAAGGCATCAAAACTATGAATTAACACATGTGGAATTATATACTTAGCAAAAAAGTGTGAAACAACTGAAAATATGTCTCATATTCTAGGTTCTTCAAAGTAGCCACCTTTTGCTTTGATGACTGCTTTGCACACTCTTGGCATTCTCTTGATGAGCTTCAAGAGATAGTCACCGGAAATGGTCTTCCAACAATCTTGAAGGAGTTCCCAGAGATGCTTAGCACTTGTTGGCCCTTTAGCCTTCACTTGCGGTCCAGCTCACCCCAAACCATCTCGATTGGGTTCAGGTCTGGTGACTGGAGGCCAGGTCATCTGGCGTAGCACCCCATCACTCTCCTTCTTGGTCAAATAGCCCTTACACAGCCTGGAGGTGTGTTTTGGGTCATTGTCCTGTTGAAAAAATAAATGATGGTCCAACTAAACGCAAACCGGATGGAATAGCATGCCGCTGCAATATGCTGTGGTAGCCATGCTGGTTCAGTATGCCTTCAATTTTGAATAAATCCCTAACAGTGTCACCAGCAAAGCACCCCCACACCATCACACCTCCTCCTCCATGCTTCACGGTGGGAACCATCCGTTCACCTTTTCTGCGTCGCACAAAGACACGGTGGTTGGAACCAAAGATCTCAAATTTGGACTCATCAGACCAAAGTACAGATTTCCACTGGTCTAATGTCCATTCCTTGTGTTCTTTAGCCCAAACAAGTCAATTCTGCTTGTTGCCTGTCCTTAGCAGTGGTTTCCTAGCAGCTATTTTACCTTGAAGGCCTGCTGCACAAAGTCTCCTCTTAACAGTTGTTGCAGAGATGTGTCTGCTGCTAGAACTCTGTGTGGCATTGACCTGGTCTCTAATCTGAGCTAATGTAAACCTGCAATTTCTGAGGCTGGTGACTCGGATAAACTTATCCTCAGAAGCAGAGGTGACTCTTGGTTTTCTTTTGCTGGGGCGTTCCTCATGTGAGCCAGTATCTTTGTAGCGCTTGATGGTTTTTGCAACTGCACTTGGGACACTTTCAAAGTTTTCCCAATTTTTCGGACTGACTGACCTTCATTTCTTAAAGTAATGATAGCCACTCGTTTTTCTTTACTTAGCTGCTTTTTTCTTGCCATAATACAAATTCTAACAGTTTGTTCAGTAGGACTATCAGCTGTGTATCCACCAGACTTCTGCACAACACAACTGATGGTCCCAACCCCATTTATAAGGCCAGAAATCCTACTTATTAAACCTGACAGGGCACACCTGTGAAGTGAAAACCATTCCCGGTGACTACCTCTTGAAGCTCATCAACAGAATGCCAAGAGTGTGCAACGCATTCATCAAAGCAAAAGGTGGCTACTTTGAAGAACCTAAAATATAAGACATATTTTCAGTTGTTTCACTTTTTGTTTAAGTATATACACCATGTTCCAAATTATTATGCAAATGATATTTTTCTCTGATTTTCCTAAGTAGTCGGTGCATGACAGTCAGTCTAATAAGTCATCACCCATTAGAGTATACATCAAATTTTATTGAAGAAACCTCCCAATGATAACAGTATAATCTCCAAAATTAATAAAAACTCAAAATGCACTGTTCCAAATTATTAGGCACAGTAGAATTTCTAAACATTTGATCTGTTTTAAAGAACTGAAAATGCTCATTTGTGGAATTTGCAGCATTAGGAGGTCACATTCACTGAACAAAAAAGCTATTTAACTCCAGAACATCCTAACAGGCTAAGTTACATGTTAACATAGGAACCCTTCTTTGATATCACCTTCACAATTCTTGAATCCATTGAACTTGTGAGTTTTTGGAGAGTTTCTGCCTGTATTTCTTTAGATGAAGTCAGAATAGCCTTCCAGAGCTGCTGTTTTGATGTGAACTGCCTCCCACCCTCATAGATCTTTAGCTTGATGATACTCCAAAGGTTCTCTATAGGGTTGAGGTCAGGGGAAGATGGTGGCCACACCATGAGTTTATCTCCTTTAATGCCCATAGCAGCTACTGACTCAGAGGTATTCTTTGCAGCATGAGATGGTGCATTGTCATGCATGAAGATGATTTTGCTCCTGACGGCACGTTTCTGCTTTTTATACCATGGAAGAAAGTTGTCAGTCAGAAACTCTATATACTTTGCAGAGGTCATTTTCACACCTTCAGGAACCTTAAAGGGCCCTACCAGCTGTTTCCCCATGATTCCGGCCCAAAACATGACTCCTCCACCTCCTTGCTGATGTCGCAGCCTTTTTGGGACATGGTGGCCATCCATCAAACATCCACTACTACATCCATAAAACCATCCAGGATTACTCGACACTCATCAGTAAACAAGACTGTTTGAAAATTAGTCTTCATGTATGTCTGGGCCAACTGTAACCATTTCTGCTTGTGAGTACTGTTTAGGGGTGGCAGAATAGTAGGTTTATGCACCACAGCAAGCCTTTGAAGTATCCTACACTTTGAGGTCCGAGGGACTCCAGAGGCACCAGCAGCATCAAATATCTGTTTGCTGGTTTGTAATAGCTTTTTAGCAGCTGCTCTCTTAATCCGATGAACTTGCCTGGCAGAAACCTTCCTCATTCTGCCTTTATCAGCACGAACACATCTGTGCTCAGAAACAGCGACAAATCTCTTAACAGTACGATGATCACGCTTAAGTTTTCGGTAAATATCTAATGTTTTCATCCCTTGACCAAGGCATTGCACTATTTGATGCTTTTCAGCAGCAGAGAGATCCTTTTTCTTTCCCATATTACTTGAAAACTCTGGCCTGCTTAATAGTGTGGAACATCCAGTTTTCCTTTTATTGGCTGTGTGGGCAAACTAATTATCACAGGTATCTGAGATTGATTTCAGTGATCCAAAGAACCCTGAGATACAATACCATCAATGAGTTTCATTTACAAAATAAAAAAAAAACGCTATGACACTTAAAACCAATTTGCATAATAATTTGGAACATGGTGTAAATCCACATGTGTTAATTCATAGTTTTGATGCCTTCAGTGTGAATGTACAATTTTCATAGTCATGAAAATACAGAAAAATCTTTAAATGAGAAGGTGTGTCCAAACTTTTGGTCTGTACTGTACATATATACACACACACTACAGAGCAGTATCACTTATATAACGTAGTAGCAGTATATTGCCTATATAATGTATATAGACTGCTATACATACATTATAGGTGATACAGTGATAATACGTAGCAGTATCACTTACCGTATATATTGTACATACAGCAGTCTATATACATTATATAGGGGATACTGCTGTGGTATTCACAGGTACGCGGGATGCAGTGACGAGTCGGAGACTGGGCAAGCTTTAACTATAAATTTATAAGGGGACTTTTAATATGTAAAACAGGCAGAAAATTGGTTCTCCACGCAGGGAAACCGTACACAAACACTATATAGAGAACTGACGAATACTCGCCGAAAGTCAGGGCCTATAGGGCCGCGATATGGCCGTCCTATGCCCTCAGGTAATAAAGCACGATAACAGAGTGTCACTTAGCTTCTCAGACGTTCTGTGGAGTTGGGATCCGGTTGTTGTTCGTCTGTTGTCGCAGCCACTGGGCCCAGCCGATGAGGAGCTGACATAAGCCTCGAGCATTCCCACGCTCAGCAGCAGATGAGGCACAACAGGCCCTGGAGAAATCATCCGGCGTAGAGTTCGCCCCTCCAAGAGGCGGGATCGCGGCAGCTGACGGGTAGGCCGCAACCGCGGACGGGAGTGGGACCCTAGCGATCACAGGAGATGGGACACAGGCCGCAGCCGCGGGCTCAGGTGAAGCAGTGGCGGTCGCGGCTGTGGGTGAGCAGGCTGCAACTGCGGGATCGAGTGTGGCAGTGACGGCCGCAGCTGACAGAACTCTCCAGCTTCTACCGTCCTTGTCAGCGAGGTATTGCTTTCTCCTATGCAGTCTCTGCATCCTGTCTCTCCTGCGTCTCTCTCTCACTCTGCCTCTAGTCGCCCCGCCCCCTCTTCTTCTAGAAACATCTCTCAGGCATCCTGCCCTTTCTTCCACCGGGAACCGTTCCCCTAGGAACCTAAATGTCAGACCCCTTGGTTCTAGCCTGGGCACATAGCAGGGGCTCCCTCCCCTACATTCCCCCACCCTCTGAGCTCACCAGTCCTTGGGCAAGAATTTGGAGGATTTTGTGCTAATAACTGGGCACTGAAGTTGTCTCTGCCACACGAACTGATCCTGTTCATATCGCTCGGGGGTTTGCCTGCTGTAGATCGCTTAGAACGTTGCGATCCAAGGGTCGAAATGGAGTCCTCTGGGGTGGTGGCAGATGGCTGAGCAACTGGAGTTGCCAGGGCACAGGCCGTGGAAATGTCCGCTGGTCTCGCAGGCAAGTCCTCCTCATCTTCATCGTCCCAGATGTCTGCTGGAGGGGCTGGGACCTGAGCTGAAGGGTCCGGGGTCTGCAGAGAGGCCTCGCCCTGCGCGGGATCTGTGGCATACAGGGCCGTAACATATTGCGGTGCACAATCCGTGTGGGTTGATTCCCTCCTTCCTCTGATTGTATCTCATATACTGGTCCGTCTAGACTTACTCGGCGTAGAATTTTGTAGGGACTGTCCTCCCATCGATGGCTCAATTTGCTTTGGGGTCGTTGATCTCGTACAAGCACGCGATCTCCTTTTTGAAATTCAATGGGCTGTGACATGGGCTTTTCAGGGTGTTCCAGATCTTGGAGCTTAGTCTGCACTAATCTGTGTAGGGTCTGCAGACGATACCGGTGGTCCCGGACCCAGGAGTGAACCCCCGCCCATGACCGTTCTTCCTCAGGATCCAGCTCCATCTCAGTAATTCCCTTGCCTTCCTGACCGAAGAGTAGCGTGTATGGGATGTACTCGGTGACCCGATGTACCCGGTTGTTATATACCCAGACCAGTTTGGGGACGTATTCAGGCCAATGGGCTTTCTGGTCATCTTGCAGGGTCCATAACATTTGAAATAGAGTCTGGTTGAACCGTTCGCAGGCCACATTCCCCTGCGGGTGATATGATGTGGTCCAGAACTTGTCAATGCCATTGTAAAGGGATGGCCGCGAGGCCGATGCACTGGAAGCTGCCGCGTATTTTACCTCTGTAGTCTCCATTCGTCTGGGTGTTCTCCTCCCGTGAGAGAGCGTACAGAGCAATTAGAGTCAGAGTCCCAAATCACGTCAAACAGTTCTGCTTTATTTTCCTCTGGACACAGCACATCCAAGACACCATTAGCATGTCTTAAACGATACCAGCAATACATTCTTCACAATTCTGCCTCTTCTTCTCTGCTACACCAGAATGGAACAATAAGTATTGACGCGTCCCTGTGAAAATGGCACTTCGATCTCTTCCCCTGGAGACACTTCAATCCAGCATAAGAAAGACACATCTACTAGGTTGTCCACCCCTCTCTGATTATCTTGCCCGGATACTTCTGATGGCCCACTTGCTGCTACGCTTCAGCACGACCTCTTCTACTGAGCGTTCTCACAGTGGTTCTTCCACTGGACTACTGCTACGTAAACCCACTCTCTTTGGGCTCACGCTTCCCATGGTGAAACCTTCACCGGCTTCTTCAGGGGTTGCTGGTCCACTCTTATTCCTACCCTATGCTCAGGGCCCAGGAATGTGGACGTCCTCACACTAACCAGGTCCTCCCCTGACTGACTCCCGCCAAGACGAAGTCTGTTATGATTTGGTAGCTGAGGAGAGCAAGCAAAAAAGGAAATACACCAGAGAGGTTGGAATCTATGGGATTGCAGTACCCTGACTAACCACCACAACTAAAGGCAGCCGTGGAGCGTACCTATGTTGGTCCTAGACGCCTCGTCACAGCCTGAGAAGCTAACTACACCTAAAGACAGAAAGAGGAAAACTATCTGCCCCGGAGCAGATCCCCAAAGAACATAGAAAGCCCCCAAATATGTAATGGCGGTTAGACAAGAGGAAATACAGACACAGATAGAAAATAGTATGAGCAAACGTTGGGGCCCAAACTTCTTAAATAGAAAAGGATAGGAAGGACACTTACTGCAACCCCAAAATACCCTGAAAAGTACCAACTCTACTAATTACAAAAACACCTGAGATCACACGACCTCTACCACCTAAATTAGTTCTCTGGTGTAACAAAAACTAAACAGCAGCCACTGAAAAAACTGGAAAAGGCAAAAGAACAAACAACAGTGGCTGAACTAAACTGAGAGGAGCACAAGCCCCCAGATGGGACCCGGCAGACCCCCACAGAAGTGCAGGACAAAATGCAAAAAGCAAGCACAAAAAACAAAAAGAAGAAAATGTCTTATCTGTTAGCAGAAGATGCAGGCATGAAACAGCAGGCTACAAAGTGAACAGGAATCAAAGATGAGACCAGAACAAATGATCACCGGCAACCCTGATGGGAGGGAACCTCCCTTATATAAGACCAGTCAGTAACACCTGATCGCCAATCTTCATAATCTTCATTGGATAGTTCAGTACTGTTTGTAACCACCAGAGGGAGCTTCTGCTCAGAATTCATCTCCAGCACATCCACAACAGTACCCCCCCCTTGAGGACGGGTCACCGAAACCTCATTTGAGCAACCAGGTCGGTCAGGATGAGCTCTGTGATACGCACGGATGAGTCTCCTAGCATGGATGTCCGAAGCAAACACCCAAGAATTGTCCTCCTGACCATAACCTCTCCACTTAACCAAATACTGGAGTTTCCGTCTAGAAAAACGAGAATTCAATATTTTCTCAACCACATACTCCAGATTGCCCTCAACCAAAACAGGGTCAGGAGGCACAGCCATAGGAACCACTGGCTCGACAAACCTCTTCAATAAGGACTTGTGGAACACGTTATGGATCTTAAATGTCCCTGGAAGAAGTAAACGAAAGGAAACAGGATTAAGAATCTCCATGATCTTATAAGGTCCAATGAACCTAGGCTTAAACTTAGGAGATGCAACTCTCATAGGGATATTTCTTGAGGACAACCAGACCAAGTCCCCCACTTCAAACCGAGGACCATCAGTCCTATGCCGGTTGGCAAACCGCTGGGCCCTCTCCAGAGAGAGGGACAATCTCTCCACTACCTGGTCCCAAATCTGCTGCATACGCTCCACAACAGAGTCAACACCCGGACAGACAGAAGCCTCCGTCTCTCCCGAAGAAAATCGAGGGTGAAACCCAAAATTGCAGAAAAATGGAGACATCAAAGTGGCAGAGCTAGCCCTATTATTAAGAGCAAACTCAGCCAAAGGCAAAAAAGAGACCCAGTCATCCTGATCAGCAGACACAAAGCATCTCAGATAAGTCTCCAATGTCTGGTTTGTTCTCTCAGTTTGTCTATTGGTCTGAGGATGAAAAGCCGAGGAGAAAGACAATTGAACACCAAGTTTAGAACAAAAAGTCCTCCAAAATCTGGAAACAAACTGGACTCCTCTGTCAGACACAATGTTCTCAGGAATGCCGTGTAACCGAACCACGTGCTGCAGGAACAAAGGCACCAATTCGGAGGAGGAAGGCAACTTAGGTAATGGCACAAGATGTATCATTTTGGAAAACCTATCACAAATTACCCAGATAACGGTCATTCTCTGAGAAACAGGGAGGTCGGAAATGAAATCCATAGAGATATGGGTCCATGGTCTCTTGGGCACAGGCAATGGCATCAACAAACCACTAGAGCGAGAGCAAGGCTTGGAGCGAGAGCAAGTCCCGCAGGACTGCACAAATTCCCTGACGTCACGAGACAAAGTAGGCCACCAAAAGGACCGACTAACCAAGTCTCTGGTACCAAAAATTCCGGGATGACCGGCCAACGCGGAACAATGAATCTCAGACATCACATTCTTTTTCCATCGGTCTGGGACAAACAATTTCCCAATAGGGCAGCGCTCGGGTTTATCCTCCTGACACCCTTCCAGAGCCAGTCTCAAATTGGGGAGATGGCGGAAAGAACTACACCCTCTTTTAAAATAACAGCAGGATCAGATAACTCAGGAGAGTCCGCAAGGAAACTCCTCGAGAGGGCATCTGCCTTAACATTCTTAGTGCCAGGAAGAAAGGAAACCACAAAATTAAAACGTGTGAAAAACAAGGCCCACCTGGCCTGTCTAGGATTAAGTCGCTTGGCTGATTCCAGATAAACCAGATTCTTATGGTCCGTGAGGACCACCACCTGATGTTTGGCTCCCTCCAGCCAATGTCTCCACTCTTCAAAAGCCCACTTCATGGCCAATAACTCTCGATTACCCACATCATAATTACGTTCAGTTGGAGAAAATTTTCGAGAGAAAAAGGCACAAGGGTTACTTTTAGAGGTCTCTGGATCTCTTTGGGACAAAACGGCACCTGCCCCAATTTCAGAGGCATCAACCTCCACCTGAAATGGCAGAGAAACATCAGGCTGCCGTAGAACAGGAGCAGAAGTGAATCTCTGCTTAAGTTCCTGAAACGCAGAGACTGCCTCAGGAGGCCAATTCACCACATCAGAACCCTTTTTGGTCAAATCAGTCAATAGTTTAACAATAACAGAGAAATTACCAATAAATTTACGATAAAAATTGGCAAAACCCAAGAATCTTTGAAGAGCCTTTAATGAAGTAGGTTGGACCCAATCACAGATGGCCTGAACCTTGACCGGGTCCATTTCAATAACAGATGGGGACAAAATGAATCCCAGAAATGAGATCCTCTGTACGCCAAAAAGACACTTGATTCCTTCACATACAGAGCATTCTCTCTCAAAATCTGGAACACAGTGCGAACATGTTTCACATGAGAGTCCCAGTCATTGGAAAAAATCAAGATATCATCCAAATAAACAATCAGAAATTTATCCACAAAATCCCTGAAAATGTCATTCATGAAGGACTGGAAGACAGAAGGAGCATTAGTGAGCCCAAAGGGCATCACTAGGTACTCAAAATGCCCCTCTGAGGTATTAAATGCCGTCTTCCATTCATCCCCGTGCTTAATGCGAATAAGGTTATATGCCCCCCTGAGGTCAAGCTTGGTAAACCAAGTAGCACTTTTCACCCTGGAAAACAGGTCAGAAATCAAGGGTAACGGATATTGATATTTCACAGTGATATTGTTCAAGAGACGATAATCAATACACGGCCTTAATGAACCATCCTTTTTGGCCACAAAGAAAAAACCGGCACCCAAGGGTGAAGAGGATGGTCTGATATGACCCTTCTCCAATGACTCCTTGATATAAGACCACATAGCTTCATGTTCAGGTACAGACAAGTTAAAAAGGCGACCTTTAGGGAATTTACTACCAGGCACTAATTCAATAGCGCAGTCATAGCTCCTATGGGGAGGCAAGGATGCAGATTTACTTTCGCTAAACACATCAGAAAAATCAGTCAAAAAGTCAGGAACATCCTGAGCCTGGGGGAGGCAGAAAAAACAGGAGTGTTGGTATTAACACATTGGCAGCCCCAACTGGTTACAGACACAGATTTCCAATCCAAAACAGGATTATGAGACTGTAACCAAGGGAAACCCAGTACGATAATGTCATGCAGATTATACAGCACCAAAAATTTGCAACTCTCCTGATGATCAGGTTCAACCCTCATTATCACCTGAGTAGAGAACTGAGGTTTATTCTCAGCCAAAGGGGTAGAATCGATCCCCAGTAGGGGAATAGGCTTCCGTAGGGGTATCAAGGGAAACCCACAACGTTTAGCAAAATCAAAATTCATCAGGTTAATAGCTGCTCCCGAATCAACGAAATCCTGAGCAGAAAATGTGGACAGGGAGCAAATCAGGGTAACAGTCAACAAAAATTTAGTCTGAACACTACCCAAGACAACTGAGCGTGCAAAATGTCTTCCCCGCTTAGGGCAGACTGAAATAGCATGAGAGGCATCACCACAGTAGAAACATAACCCATTGCGTTTTTGAAACTCATGACGCTGTGACCCAGAAGCCACTCTATCACACTGTATGGGTTCAGAAGTTGGTTTACAAAGCAACACTATTCCACGCATACCTCTACGCTCACGCAAACGTCTGTCAATTTGAATCGCTAATGACATAGAATCATTGAGACCAGAGGGGACAGGGAATCCCACCATAACATCCTTTACATTCTCTGACAGACCCTTCCGAAAAAGGGCTGCCAAAGCATCGTCATTCCATTTGGTCAGGACTGCCCACCTTCGGAATCTCTGACAGTATAACTCAGCATCCTCAAGCCCCTGATTTAATGCCAACAAGGCTTTTTCAGCTTGATCAGTGACATTAGGCTCATCATACAATAACCCCAGAGCCTGAAAAAATGCATCAACATTACTCAAAACAGGGTCCCCAGGTGTCAGGGAAAAAGCCCAATCCTGAGGATCGCCGCGCAGGAGAGAGATGACAATTTGAACCTGCTGTGCTGGGTTCCCTGAGGACTTAGGCTTCAAGGCAAAAAACAACTTACAGTTATTTTTGAAATTCAGAAATTTAGCTCGATCCCCCAAAAACAAATCTGGCATGGGGATCCTGTGTTCTACAACTGGCAACCTATCAAGATAGGTAGCAATACTCCGAACCTCAGTGGCAAGCTGATCCACACGGCCAGACAACTGTGCAAACTCCATTGAGAAAAAAAAAAAATCCTCCTCAGCACCCAGAGATACAGAGGGAAAAAAAAAAAATCTCTGACAACTCTGACAATCTTCTTTCTTTAACACTATTTTTCCCTTCTGTGAGTACCATACAAATATCAGTTTTTGGGCCGGTGATATTGTTATGATTTGGTAGCTGAGGAGAGCAAGCAAAAAAGGAAATACACCAGAGAGGTTGGAATCTATGGGATTGCAGTATCCTGACTAACCACCACAACTAAAGGCAGCCGTGGAGCGTACCTACGTTGGTCCTAGACGCCTCGTCACAGCCTGAGAACTAACTACACCTAAAGACAGAAAGAGGAAAACTATCTGCCCGGAGCAGATCCCCAAAGAACATAGAAAGCCCCCAAACATGTAATGGCGGTTAGACAAGAGGAAATACAGACACAGATAGAAAATAGTATGAGCAAACGTTGGGGCCCAAACTTCCTAAATAGAAAAGGATAGGAAGGACACTTACTGCAACCCCAAAAAACCCTGAAAAGTACCAACTCTACTAATTACAAAAACACCTGAGATCACACGACCTCTACCACCTAAATTAGTTCTCTGGCGTAACAAAAACTAAACAGCAGCCACTGAAAAAACTGGAAAAGGCAAAAGAACAAACAACAGTGGCTGAACTAAACTGAGAGGAGAATAAGCCCCCGGAGGGGACCCGGCAGACCCCCACAGAAGTGCAGGACAAAATGCAAAAAGCAAGCACAAAAAACAAAAAGAAGAAAATGTCTTATCTGTTAGCAGAAGATGCAGGCACGAAACAGCAGGCTACAAAGTGAACAGGAATCAAAGATGAGACCAGAACAATTGATCACCGGCAACCCTGATGGGAGGGAACCTCCCTTATATAAGACCAGTCAGTAACACCTGATCGCCAATCTTCATAATCTTCATTGGATAGTTCAGTACTGTTTGTAACCACCAGAGGGAGCTTCTGCTCAGAATTAATCTCCAGCACATCCACAACAGAAGTCTTCCTGACAGATTCCCGCTTGGAGGCAATCTTTCCCTAGCAACAAGTCCCTAACTATTGTCCCTATCAAAATGGATGTGCTAAATGCCCCCCTCTAGTGACCAAACCCAATAACTGCTTTGACATATTTTTATAACATACTAACTGGATCTCTAACTTGTCCCCATTAGAGACCCCTCGCAAACTACACTTAGGCTACTTTCACACTTGCGTTTTTTAGAGCTGCGCATCGTGTGCTATCGGTCGCATGCGCAATGTTCCCCTATCATTAACATGGCGGGTGCAGGGTCTAGCGCTTGCACGCGCTCATTAGCGTTTGGCGTGCGCTGCACATTTTCCAGGTGTGCGCCCAGACGCGCTAGATGCTACATGTTGCATTTTTTTTTTCAGCACACCAATTTAAAAAGGCGCGTGCGCACGCTATGCGCATATAAATATCATTGCTGTCTATGTGGGCGCTGGCGTGCGCGTGGCTGTGCACTTGTCAGC
Organism: Oophaga sylvatica; assembly: GCA_033576555.1. Classification (NCBI taxonomy): domain Eukaryota; kingdom Metazoa; phylum Chordata; class Amphibia; order Anura; family Dendrobatidae; genus Oophaga; species Oophaga sylvatica. Next base: position 29,067 of record JARQOD010002648.1, on the reverse strand, counting down.
GCTTGTGCGCGCACGCGATTTTTTAGTAAACAATGTCTAGACACTTGTCCAAGCACCCCCTAGACAAGATACATTGTTTGTGAGGAGTGTAGATAAAGGAGTGTACATAAAGGAAGGTGTCAGTGCCACACAGACCCCTACTCAGACTGCCTGGAGACTGCATGCTGATAAAGAGACCTGAAGATACTGTCACGCTGTCTCTGCGTACCGGAGGTCAGGGGCCTAAGCACATGACCATTAAACAGAGAAAACAAAAAACAAGAAACAAATATCCTAAAATAAAACAAAATAAAAAATATATTGCAAAACATGCATGAAGTTGTAATAATAATAATAAGGGTATTTGGTAAACATAATTTTGATCAAAAGAATGTACAAGCCATCCCGCCACGTCAAGGCAACCCTTTGTGGGACAGTCCTACTCTAATATTAAAAACCTTTCCACTTGTCAAGTGACGTAAATGTGAACAAGGCAGAGGGACTGAACCCACCAGTTGAAGCATAGGCCAGACAGGATAGATTTTTCAGCTCAAAAGCAGGGCGGTCACACCCTTATATGCACAAGATGCACTAAGAACTAAATGAAAAACTGGGTCTCCTCCTATCAGCCATACGTTTGTATCGGTTCCCCATAGTATTCAGATTATTCAGTACCCCTCTCCATACTGCAGCGAGTGATGACGAAAATCGTTCCTCCTCAGGAACCCCCGAACAGCCCCCCCTACTGAAAGTACAAAACTGGGGGTGAAAACCATATGCCCCAAAAAACGGGGACTTACCAGTAGACTCGCTCCGCCTATTATTAAGAGCAAACTCTACCAGAGGCAAGAAAGAAGCCCAGTCCTCCTGGTGCTCTGACACAAAACACCGGAGATATGTCTCCAAGCTCTGGTTCAGACGTTCCGTCTGACCATTGGTCTGAGGATGAAAAGCCGATGAAAACGACAAATGCATCCCCCGCCGTGTACAAAATGCCTTCCAGAATTTGGACACAAACTGGGACCCCCGATCAGACACCACATCGGAGGGTACCCCGTGAAGCCTCACAATCTCCCCAATGAACACCTGTGCAAGAGTTTTAGCATTAGGAAGAGCAGGAAGAGCGATAAAATGTGCCATCTTGCTGAACCTGTCCACTACAACAAGTATGACCGTTTTACCCGAAGACGGCGGGAGGTCCGTAATAAAGTCCATAGACAGATGAGTCCAAGGACGCTCCGAGATCTTCAAAGGTAAGAGGGTCCCAGACGGACGGGTATGTGAGGTCTTAGAGCGCGCACAAACCCCGCAGGACGCAACAAAAGTTACCACCTCCCTATGTAAGTTAGGCCACCAAAACCGACGCGAGAGGAGATCCTCAGTTGCTTTACACCCTGGGTGTCCTGCCAAAGCTGAGTTATGGTGTGCCTCGATCACCTTTTGTCGCAACTGATTTGGAACAAACAGTCTCCCTGGGGGTCCTACAGGGGCGTCTCCCTGAGCCTCCAATACCTCCTCCTCAAGCTCACAGCATACTGCCGACACCACCACCCCCTCCTGAAGGATAGGAACCGGGTCATCCGTATTCCCGACCCCAGGGAAACTACGAGATAAGGCATCCGCCTTTACATTTTTTGACCCAGGACAATATGTGACGACAAAATTAAACCTGGTAAAAAACAACGACCACCTAGCTTGTCTGGGATTCAGACGTTTTGCGGACTCCAGATATAGCAGGTTCTTGTGATCGGTGATGACAGTGACCGGATGGACTGCCCCCTCCAAAAAATGGCGCCACTCCTCAAAAGCCAACTTAATGGCCAAGAGTTCCCTATTGCCAACATCGTAATTCCTCTCAGCGGACGACAGTTTTTTAAAGAAAAAGGCGCACGGATGCCACTTACCAGGGGACGAACCTTGTGACAATACTGCTCCCACCCCTACCTCGGAAGCGTCTACCTCTACAATGAACGGCTGTGACACATCAGGTTGAATGAGTATGGGTGCCGAGGCAAAGCATTTTTTCAAGGAGGAGAATGCTTGACAAGCCTTATCAGACCACCTAGAAAAATCCGTCCCCTTTTTTGTCATGTCTGTGAGAGGTTTAACCATGGACGAGAAATTACGAATAAATTTCCGGTAATAATTAGCAAACCCCAGGAAACGTTGTAGAGCCTTAAGATTCTCTGGCAGATCCCACTCAAGAACTGCCCGTACTTTCCCAGGGTCCATACGAAAACCGGACGCTGAAACCAGAAAGCCTAAAAACTGGAGTTCCTGCACGGCGAACACACACTTTTCCCATTTGGCGTACAGTTTATTATCCCGCAAGATCTGTAACACCTGCCTAACATGCTCCTGATGAGACACAAGATCCGGTGAGTAAATTAAGATATCATCCAGATATATGACCACAAACTGTCCCACCAGGTGGCGAAAAATGTCATTTACAAAGTGTTGGAACACCGCCGGGGCATTAGTCAGACCGAATGGCATGACAAGGTTCTCATAATGCCCCTCCGGAGTGTTAAACGCCGTCTTCCACTCATCCCCCTCCTTCATCCTAATCAGATTGTACGCCCCCCTGAGATCCAACTTAGAGAACCATTTGGCGCCCACGATCTGATTGAAGAGATCGGGAATAAGTGGGAGCGGATACGGATCTCGGACCGTAATCCGATTAAGTTCACGGAAATCCAGGCAAGGGCGTAGGCCTCCATCTTTCTTCTTCACAAAGAAGAACCCCGCGGCCACCGGGGAAGATGAAGGTCTAATATGCCCCTTAGCCAGACTTTCAGCAATATAATCCTTCATGGCCTGCCTCTCAGGACCAGATAGGTTATACAACCTAGATTTAGGTAACTTGGCCTCAGGGAGCAGCTTTACAGAACAGTCATACACGCGATGAGGAGGCAGTTCCTGACACCCTTTCTCTGAGAATACATCCTCAAAGTCTGCCAGAAATGGAGGCAAGACCCTAGGAATGACCGCACCAATGACCGTATTCATGCAGTTTTTATTACAGAATTCACTCCATTGGCTTATCTCTCTGGATTGCCAATTAATAACTGGGTTATGCTTAGTTAACCAAGGAAGGCCCAACACTATAGGAGTGGGAAGACCCTCCAACACGTAACAGGACAACAGTTCTTTATGTATCGCCCTCACTTGAAGTTTTACGTTATGCACAGCTTGCAAAAAACTTCCCTGACCGAGAGGCCTGGCGTCGATCGAGAATATGGGGATGGGTTTAGCCAACACACTCAATCGCATACCTTGAACCCGGGCAAACCGAGCGTCCACCAGATTAGCCCCGGCCCCACTATCCAGAACAAAAGATATCCTCTCAGTTCTCGTACCCACCACCACCTCCGCCGGTACGAGAAACTGAGGCAAACTTAGGGATGAAATACCTACTCCCAGATTGCCGTCCACCACACAACCTGGGATCAATAGTTTTCCGACGACCCTTTACTCTGCAAAGTACGGGATGGACACCCCCCAATAAAATGTCCCTTTTTCCAGCAGAAGAAACAACTTCCTGTCTTGTGGCGCACCGCCGGTCCCCTCCCCCGAAATGATGTCCCTCCTAATTGCATAGGCTCCTCTGGACTGACCAGGGGAACCTCAATATAAGGGACCCTTGAGGAAGGTGGAGTCATCACAGGGGGCAGAGCTACCCCGCACCTCTCCCGAAGCCATCTGTCAATACGAATAGCAAGGGCCATAGCGGCTTCCAGTGACGCGGGAGGGTCATACTGTGCCAAAACATCCTTTAATTTGTCAGATAAACCTTGACAAAACTGGCTCCTAAGAGCCGGGTCATTCCACTGGGTGTCCGTGGCCCACCTACGGAACTCCGAACAGAATTCTTCCGCCGGACGATCTCCCTGCTGGATCCTACGTAACTTAGCTTCAGCAAGGGAGATCCAATCCGGGTCATCATATACGAGACCCAGAGCTGCGAAAAACCTATTCACTGACTGGAGAGCTGGGGAGCCCGGGGGAAGAGAGAACGCCCATGATTGTGGGTCCCCTTGTAGGAGCGAGATGACAATTCCTACCCTTTGTTCATCACTCCCGATGACTGTGGCCGCAGCCGAAAGTACAATTTACATGCCTCCCGGAAAACAAAAAACTTGTCCCGCCCCCCAGTGAACCTGTCAGGGAGAGCTACTTTAGGTTCTGGTCCGGCTTGCTCCAGGGGATACAAAACCTTGGACTTAACGTCCGCCAGCTCCATGGACAAACTCTGCAACTGCCGAGCAAGACTGGCTACTGGATCCATGGTAGCTGGAGAGAATCTTTTGTCGGTCGGTGAAAATGTCACGCTGTCTCTGCGTACCGGAGGTCAGGGGCCTAAGCTGACCCTAAGCTGGGGCCCTGACTAATCCCTCTACCTGGAGGTACTGTTAAAGGTACAGAGGTCCAGGCCGCCAGCGTAATCCCTACCTCCTGAGGATCCCTGAACCACAGTGATCTAGTCCTGAGAAGGACCCCGATCACAACAACAGGGAACGGGATAATATAAGCCCACACACAGTACTAGACGAATGAGACAGTACAAGGGGAAAATCAAAAACCACCTTGCATACAAAACTCACACCACAATAACAGAGGGAACACCAACAGGTAAGGAGATAAATGATAAAGCGAGGAAGGGAAAAGACCACACCAAGTACACTTCACTCCAAACTCCAAAATACCACGAGCCGCTCTGTTTGTCTGCAAGGAATGCTTTCACCGACAGCTTCCCTAACAGACTGGCAGGTATTTGAAGGAGTCCCACTATTGCAGCATTGACTGCAGCTGGGCGAGGCTGGGCCTCATCTAGCACAGAGAGAGAGAATTAACTCCCTCACTGCCGAAAAACACAAAGCACCAAAACTCAGCTGCGAGAAGTCAGGCTATGCAATCGCGACGATCTTCGTGGCGACACACCCATGACAGATACAGCCTGGATCCCTATAAAAGGCCTGAGCATACAGCATGCACCATACTACACTGCCTGGATACTGCCTGGAGACAGTGCGCCTGGACTCAAGACCGATCCAAAGTGCAAGAATGTGAGTATTCTTTAACCAAATGACTGGCTGTCCTTTACAATGTAATGTGCTCATGTTATTTTTTTTTTTTTTGCAGCATGTCTTCTGGATCACAATATTCCCCATCCCGGCAAGAAATGGCCGAAGCAGAGCGTGATGTGAGTATCTTCCTGCCTTTGGGTAAGTATAGCTGCTGAATCTACAAATGGCTAAAATTTGTTTTCCTTTTTCAGACATCATCGTCGGACACGGACATTGAGGAGTCACAGCAGGAGCAGTCGCAGCCGAGTCAAGTCCCGGTGGCGAGACGGAATGTAAGTATATAGCCTTTGAATGTCTATTTCTTTTATGCTCCTATCGTTATTTTCTTTCTGAAAAATATACAAGATTGTAATTTTTACTTTGTTTCTTCTAGGTTCCACAACGGGACGAGGACCTGTATGTTGACAACGAGGCCCTCATCTGCCAGGTCCATGAGCGTGTCCCGTTGTGGGACAGCCTTGATCCGCAGTACAAGGACAATGTGGTGACCCGGCGGCTATGGAACGAGGTGGCCGCAGCGTTGATGGATGGCTGGGACAGCGCCTCTCCAAACCTCAAAAAGGCGTTTAGTAAGTATTTTCATTCTCTGTAATGCCGCAGTCACTCTTGTTCCTCATGGTACTGTTTTGTTTGCTGGCAGATATATTCTACCAGCAAACACAACAGTGTCATGTGGTTCAACAGTGACTGTCCTGTGGATTCTTGAGCTATGTGTTGTGCATTCTATTGAGTTTTTTATTGCCACAGTCACTCTTGTTCCTCATGGTACTGTTTTGTTTGCTGGCAGATATATTCTACCAGCAAACACAACAGTGTCATGTGGTTCAACAGTGACTGTCCTGTGGATTCTTGAGCTATGTGTTGTGCATTCTATTGAGTTTTTTATTGCCGCAGTCACTCTTGTTCCTCATGGTACTGTTTTGTTTGCTGGCAGATATATTCTACCAGCAAACACAACAGTGTCATGTGGTTCAACAGTGACTGTCCTGTGGATTCTTGAGCTATGTGTTGTGCATTCTATTGAGTTTTTTATTGCCGCAGTCACTCTTGTTCCTCATGGTACTGTTTTGTTTGCTGGCAGATATATTCTATCAGCAAACCCAACAGTGTCATGTGGTTCAACAGTGACTGTCCTGTGGATTCTTGAGCTATGTGTTGTGCATTCTATTGAGTTTTTTATTGCCGCAGTCACTCTTGTTCCTCATGGTACTGTTTTGTTTGCTGGCAGATATATTCTACCAGCAAACGCAACAGTGTCATGTGGTTCAACAGTGACTGTCCTGTGGATTCTTGAGCTATGTGTTGTGCATTCTATTGAGTTTTTTATTGCTGCAGTCACTCTTGTTCCTCATGGTACTGTTTTGTTTGCTGGCAGATATATTCTACCAGCAAACAAAACAGTGTCATGTGGTTCAACAGTGACTGTCCTGTGGATTCTTGAGCTATGTGTTGTGCATTCTATTGAGTTTTTTATTGCTGCAGTCACTCTTGTTCCTCATGGTACTGTTTTGTTTGCTGGCAGATATATTCTACCAGCAAACACAACAGTGTCATGTGGTTCAACAGTGACTGTCCTGTGGATTCTTGAGCTATGTGTTGTGCATTCTATTGAGTTTTTTATTGCCGCAGTCACTCTTGTTCCTCATGGTACTGTTTTGTTTGCTGGCAGATATATTCTACCAGCAAACGCAACAGTGTCATGTGGTTCAACAGTGACTGTCCTGTGGATTCTTGAGCTATGTGTTGTGCATTCTATTGAGTTTTTTATTGCCGCAGTCACTCTTGTTCCTCATGGTACTGTTTTGTTTGCTGGCAGATATATTCTACCAGCAAACACAACAGTGTCATGTGGTTCAACAGTGACTGTCCTGTGGATTCTTGAGTTATGTGTTGTGCATTCTATTGAGTTTTTTATTGCCGCAGTCACTCTTGTTCCTCATGGTACTGTTTTGTTTGCTGGCAGATATATTCTACCAGCAAACACAACAGTGTCATGTGGTTCAACAGTGACTGTCCTGTGGATTCTTGAGCTATGTGTTGTGCATTCTATTGAGTTTTTTATTGCCGCAGTCACTCTTGTTCCTCATGGTACTGTTTTGTTTGCTGGCAGATATATTCTACCAGCAAACACAACAGTGTCATGTGGTTCAACAGTGACTGTCCTGTGGATTCTTGAGCTATGTGTTGTGCATTCTATTGAGTTTTTTATTGCCGCAGTCACTCTTGTTCCTCATGGTACTGTTTTGTTTGCTGGCAGATATATTCTACCAGCAAACACAACAGTGTCATGTGGTTCAACAGTGACTGTCCTGTGGATTCTTGAGCTATGTGTTGTGCATTCTATTGAGTTTTTTATTGCCGCAGTCACTCTTGTTCCTCATGGTACTGTTTTGTTTGCTGGCAGATATATTCTACCAGCAAACACAACAGTGTCATGTGGTTCAACAGTGACTGCCCTGTGCATTGTATAGCTTTTTATAATGCTGCATTGACAGTTTGACATTTTCATTCAGGGATGTGTGTTGAGACTGATTTTGCCCTGACTGCATTGTATAATTTATTTATTTTTTCTCAACAGTGAACAAAGTCCGCACACGATGGCGCTCGATGAAGGACCGCTTCAACACTGATGTTCGAGCAGAGGGATAGGTTCGCAGTGGTTCAGCAGCAAGGCCCAGAAGGAAATATCGCTACTATCGCGAGTTGGCATTCCTGAGACCGGTCCTTGCCAGCAGAGCGTAAGTTTTTTTTTTTTTCTTTTAATTTTTTTTTTTTTTTTTTCTACAGCTGATGCTTCTTGTTAATGCATTATAGTAATGTTTTGGTTTTCTTTCCACAGCACCTGGAGCAGCACCATGCAGCCTGTCCCTGAAGCGGTCCTTCCTCGGACGACCTTGGACCCGTCCCAGCCATCCAACAGCCTGGAAGCAACTTGCAGGTCAGCAACACGGACAGCTGGTGACCAGGAAGCTAGTCCATCAGGTGTTCCCCTCTCCCAGGTCTCTGCCACTGGTTATGCGGGCACTTCCCGCCAGCGGCAGAGGGCCATGGAGAGGAATGTCTTGCCCGAGTTCATGCACTTGAGCGAGGCCTTTCATGGCAATATCAAGTCGCTGGCAGGCACAGTTGGAAGCGGTTTTTCACTGATGGAACGGGGTTTTACCCACATGGATCACCGCTTCAACAGTGTCGAACAGCGTCTTGATCGCCTGGAGGCCGACCTCAACAGACCAGCGCACCATTTTTTCAGTAAAATTGAACGGGGCATGGCGGAACACCTTAGTCCTGAGCAACAGCTGAGTGTGTTGCAGGCCTGCAACACTGCTTACTTGCAGGCTATGCAGCAGAATCGGTACGTGCAGCAGTCAGTGGTTGCATATCCAACAGTGCCACCACTGACTCGACACACATCCCTACCGACTTCTGCTGCATACCACTGCACGGCCACCAGCATTCCGAGTCACCACTACACCACCACAAGTCCGAGTACTGTTGGACACTCCACCGTCGCCACCACCATGGCAAGCGCTGCTCCTGTGTGGAGCAACACCACCACAGACACTGGTCCACAGTCATGGACTCAAGCCACCGCAGTACCTGCTTGGGCCACCGCACCTACTTCTCCTTCTAGGAGTACTGCCAGCAGTCAGCAACAATTTATGGCCACCGCACCCACTTCTCCTTCTAGGAGTACCGCCACCAGTCGGCAACAATGTACGGCCACAGCACCCACTGATCCTAGGAGTACTGACACCAGTCAGCAACAATCTATTTCAACCGCACCCACTTCTCCTTCTAGGAATACCGCCACCATTCAGCAGCAATTTAGGAGCACAGCTCCCAGTTCTCCTCCTTGGAACACCGCCACCACTTGTGCTACTCAGAGCACTGCCAACACTTCCACCGCCACTGCCACCACCGAGCATGAGACGGGTGACCCACATTCACTCTTTTTTGGGTCAAGGCCACGGTCAACCAGCTCAAGGCGGACACAGAGAAGTCGGTCCATGCATGGTACTCCTGTCCCCAAGAAGAAAAAAAGCAAAACTTTGTTGGTCCATCCACCCTCTCCTCCTAATGTGTCTCAAATAGTGTTGAGCATTCCGATACTGCAAATATCGGGTATCGGCCGATATTAGCTGTATCGGAATTCCGATTCCGAGTTCCGATATTTTCGTCTTATCGGATACCGGAATCGGGATGTCACTGTCACTGTCAGTGTCCGTCTGTCGGGTCTGTCAGGAGTCAGCGGCACTTACCCGGCAGAAGATCTCCGGCGGTCACGGGCTGGACTGCTTCATGGCCGCAATCTTCTTTCCCCGGCGGTCACATGCAGTTTCTCGCGATAACTGCAGTGACTGCTGGGTAATCCCGGCCGTAAAGCAGTCAGTCCGATGACGTCACCGCCGGGGAAGCAGGTAATCAGCTGTGCTGCGTCGAGATGACAGGCTCTGCCTGTCATTGCGATGTAGCAGAGCTGGATCGTCGTGGGACTATCGTTATGGACTGCGTCGGACAGGTGGTATACTGTTGGTTTGTTTTTTTTCTTTTTTTACAGGAGATCGATGGCGTCGCAGGAATGAGAGTATAATAAAAGAAATGAAAACTGTGTTGTCTCTTTTATTTCATTAAAATACTTTTTTCTTGCTTTGTCTTTTTTTTACACATTTAATAACTTTGGGATTAATAATGGATCGGTGTCTTATTGACACCTCTCCATTATTAACCGGGCTTATTGTCACCGTGCAATCAACGGTGACAATAACCCCTTATTACCCCGCTTGCCACCGCTACAGGGCAAGTGGGAAGAGCCGGGTAAAGTGCCACAATTGGCACATCTTTTGATGCGCCAAATGTGGGGCTGCTGTAGCCTGGTATTATCAGGCTGTTGAGGGCCAAAATCCATGGGCCTTGACAGTCTTTTAATACCAGGCCGCAGCAGTCTGCATTTTACTTGGCTGGTTAACAAAAATAGGGGGGATCCCCACGCCGTTTTTTTTTCGAGGGGATCCCCTATTTTTGTTAACCAGCCAAGCTAAGCAGACTGCTGTGGCCTGGTATTATCAGGCTTGCAAGGTCCATGGATATTGGATCCTTACCAGCCTGAAAAACCAGGCCTCAGCGGTCTGCTTCATCTGGCTGGTTAACAAAAATAGGGGGACCCCACGCTAATTTTTTTCGAGGGGATCCCCTATTTTTGTTAATCAGCCAAGATATGCAGACTGCTGTGGCCTGGTATTATCAGGCTGGCAAGGTCCATGGATCTTGGCTCCTTAACAGCCTGAAAATCCAGGCCTCAGCGGTCTGCTTCATCTGGCTGGTTAACAAAAATAGGGGGGACCCCACGCCAATTTTTTTCGAGGGGATCCCCTATTTTTGTTAATCAGCCAAGATATGCAGACTGCTGTGGCCTGGTATTATCAGGCTGGCAAGGTCCATGGATCTTGGCTCCTTAACAGCCTGAAAATCCAGGCCTCAGCGGTCTGCTTCATCTGGCTGGTTAACAAAAATAGGGGGGACCCCACGCCAATTTTTTTCGAGGGGATCCCATATTTTTGTTAATCAGCCAAGATATGCAGACTGCTGTGGCCTGGTATTATCAGGCTGGCAAGGTCCATGGATCTTGGCTCCTTAACAGCCTGAAAATCCAGGCCTCAGCGGTCTGCTTCATCTGGCTGGTTAACAAAAATAGGGGGGACCCCACGCCATTTTTTTTTCGAAGGGAACCCCTATTTTTGTTAATCAGTTCCCTCTGACGTCACTGATTGTGTCCCTGGCTGACCTGAAGTGAAAGTGGAAAGCAATCAATTAAGCTTTCCACTTAAGGCCCGTCTCACATAGCGATATCGCTACCGAGATCGCTGCTGAGTCACTAGTTTTGTGACGCAGCAGCGAGCTCACCAGCGATATCGCTGTGTGTGACATTCAGCGACGATCAGCCCCCCTGCCGGGTATCGCTGATCGTCGCTGAAATGTCAGGACCTTTGATCGCTGGTTTCCCGCCTGTCACACGCAGCGATGCGTGCCTGTCAGAGGGAAACCAGCGATCAAAAAAAGGTCCTGACATTTCTGCGACGATCAGCGATACCCGGCAGGGGGGCTGATCGTCGCTGAATGTCACACACAGCGATATCGCTGGTGAGCTCGCTGCTGCGTCACAAAACTAGTGACTCAGCAGCGATCTCGGTAGCGATATCGCTATGTGAGACGGGCCCTTAAGCGATGTTACCCGCAGTGTCGCTGTCCCAGATCGCTGCCTGAGCTGCCTGTTTGGCAGCTCAGCAGCGATCATGTAGCGATACACCAGCGATCCTGACAAGTGCATATCGTTGTCGGGATCGCTGGTGTATCGTTATGTGACACCCAGCCTTTACTCTCCTGTCAGGCAGGAGAGGAACTCATTCATTTGGGGTTTACTGTGAGGCTGCAGCATTAGCTGCGGTCCCTGCAGTAAACATTAACCCTTTCTGAAGGATTACACCGTGGGACCTGACTGTGCATGGGATAGGTAAGAATAATTTTGCTTTTTTATTTTATTTTTATTACAGGAAATGGTTTTTGCAGTAAAATAAAAGATGGTCAAAAACATGTGTCTTTATTTCATTAAAATGATTTTTAATTAAAGTGTGTGTGTTTTATTTTTATTTCATGCAATAGGATTAATAATTGATAGTTGTCTAATTGACAGCTCTCAATTATTAACCTGGCTTAAGGTCACCTTTCAATAGCAAGGTGGCTTTAACCCCATATTAACCCATTCGCCACCGCTACAGGGCAATGGGAATAGACGGGCAAAGTGCCAGAAAGGGCGAATCTAATTATAGATTTGTCTTTCCTGGGGTGTCTGGGGCAGATGTTAGTAGCCGGGGGGGGGCAAAAATAATGGTCCCTCTCTGGGCTATTATTATCTGCCCCCACTCACTGGCTTTGTCTGTCTGGTTGCGAAAATAGGGCGGGAGCCCACGCATTTTTTTTCAGCAATTTTACACCTCATATATATATATACATGTCATTGAATTTGTGACACATATATATATATATATTTATATTTGTAGTTCATACACTTCTACATAGTATAATAGCCGCTAATTCAATTGCCGGCTTTTGTGAAAATGCAGAACCCGACATGAAATGACACTTGGTGTACATAGGGTTAACCATGTCTTTTCATGTCCTTTGCTATCTAATTTGCACAAACAATTAAATCAGACTATGTGTGCAAAATTTCACACCTCTAGGGGTTAATTAAAGGTGTAAATTCGTAGCAAAAAAGTCCGTTTTTTTTACAACGAATTTACACCTTTAATTAACCCCTACAGGTGTGAAATTTTGCACACATAGTCTGATTTAATTGTTTGTGCAAATTAGATAGCAAAGGACATGAAAAGAAATGTTTAACCCTATGTACACCAAGTGTCATTTCATGTCGGGTGCTTCTGTCTTTTCACTGAAGCCGGCTTTACCCGGCAATTGAATCAAAGGATATTTTACTATGTAGAAGTGTATAAACTATACATATATGTATATATATATATGTCACAATGACATGTATATATATATATATATGTATTCTATGTGTGTATATTTAGTGTTTACAAGGAAAGAATGGGTTTTTTTAGTTGCGATATTTTGTTCCCATAGACTTACATGGACTTCCGGTATCGGTATCGGGTATCGCCGATATTTTAGTGATATCGGCGATACCATTCCGATTCCGATACTTTAGCATATCGGAAAGTATCGCTCAACTCTAGTCTCAAACTGCCTCTACTTCGATGTCTGATCTTCCTTCACCCACTACTTTTGTTGCCCCTTCCCCTCGAACCCCTTCATCACTTTCCATCCGCTCTTCATCTCTGCACACCCCCAGAGTATCCAAATCTCCACCAAAACGTCAGTCGCAATAATTTTTTTTTTTTTTATCTGTACAAATAACATTTCTCTACAACTTCTGTGGCAGTGACAATACGATGGTCATGTTGGACACATATTGTACTAATCTGATTTTTCTATAACTTCCGGGCAGGGAAAATAAAATGGCATGTTGTACATATTTACAATTGATTTTTTTAAAATTTTGGGGGGAGGAAAATCCCAATGTCTTTTGGGGCAAAATTTTATAATTGTTTTTTTAAACTTCTGGGGCGGACAATACCAAGGGATGTTTAAAATTTTTTTAATTGATTTTTTAAAATTTTGGGGGATGCAATAAATGGCATGTTGAAATATTTACAATTGATTTTTTATAATTTTGGGGGAGTGCAAAACCAATGTATTTGGGGAAATATTTTAAAATCTGATTTTTTAAAAATTCTGGGGCAGTGACAAAACAATGGCTTGGACACAAATTGTTTTAATCTTTTTTTCTAAAATTCGGGGCAGGAAATAAAATGGATTTGAACAAAATTGTATAATTGTTTTTTATATTTTGGGGCATGCAAAAACAAGGCATTTTTTCACTATTTAAAAATCTTTTTTTTTAACTTCGGGGGGGGGACAAAAACAAGGGGTTGCACAATTTAAATCTGTTTTTTTTTAAAACTTCGGGGCAGGAATACAAGGATTTGGGGAACTTTTGTAAATTGTTTTTTTCTAAATTTGGGCGGAAAAAACAAGGGCTTTGACCAATTTTTGTCAATTTTTTTCATTTTTTGGGGCGGAAAAACAAGGAGTTGACACATTTGTAAAATCTTTTTTTTTCTAAATTCGGGGCAGGAAAAAAAAAGGGCGTTTACCTTTTGTAAAAATTGTTTTTTCTAAATTTTGGGGTGACAAAAAAGGTTTGACAAATTGTATAATCTATTTTTCAAACTTGGGGCGGGGAAATTTTCAGGCTTTGGGGAAAATATTTTTAAATCTGATTTTTCTTAATTCGGGGCGTGAAATAAGGCTTTTTGGGAAAAAATTGAAAATTGTTTTTTCTAACTTCGGGGGCGGGGACAATACGGGCTTTGGAAAAAAAATTTACTAATTTTTTTTTAAACTTCGGGGCAGGACAAAAAAAAAGGGGTCATTTTTTTACAAATAATGAAAAAAATTTTCTGTTTTTCAAAAAATTTTTTGGGAAAAAGTGACAATAGGGGGGGGTTCATGTTGGAAAAAAAATTGTACAAAATCTGTTTTTTCAAAAAACTTCGGGGGGCAGTGATTTAAAAAAAAGGCCCCAATTTTGGGGGAACCAAATTTTTTTACTAATTGTTTTTTCAAAAATTTTTCCGGGGGGGCGGGGGAAAAAAAACAATGGAGGTTTTTACACATTTTAAAAACTTTTTCTGGTTTTTTTTTTAAAACTTCTGGGGGTTAGTAAAAATTTTAACCCAATGTCATGTTGTACACAATTTTTTTTTTAATTTGGGATTTTTTTATAAATTCTGGGGCAGTGAAAAAAACGGGGGGTCTGTTGAAAAATTATTTTTAAAAAAAATTTTTTTTTTCAAAAAATTTTTTTGGGGCGGGGAAAAAAAAAATGGCTTTTGGGACCCAATTTACTAATCTGATTTTTCTTTAATTTTTTGGGGCCCGGGGGACGGGGGAGGGGGGGGTTGGGGGAAAAAAAAATTGTACTAATTTTTTTTTTTTAAAAACTTTTTTCGGGGGCCCCGGGGGACAATAACGGGGGGCGGGTTGAAAAACTTTTTAAAAACAAATTTTTGATTTTTCTAAAACTTCTGGGGGGGGGGGGAAAAAAATTTTTTGGGGAATGTTGGACCATATTTTTACTAATCGGGATTTTTCGGGGGTTTTGGGGGGGAAAAGTGAAAATAAAAGGGGGGTTTTTGTTGAAAAACATTTTTTTTTTAATTTTTGTTTTTTTTTTAAAAATTTTGGGGAAAAGGGGAAAAAAAACGGGGGCATGTTGAAAAATATTGAAAATTTTGGGTTTTTTTCAAAAAAATTTGGGGGGGCCCCGGGGGCCCAATAACAATGGCATGTTGTAAACATTTTTTTAATTAATTGTTTTTTTAAAAATTGGGGGGGAAAGGGGGAACAAAAAAAATTGGCATGTTCCCCCAAAATTTTTTTAAAAAAATAAAAATTTTTTTTTTCCAAATTCTGGGCATTTTTTAAAATAAAAATGTCATGTTGAAAAACCCCATATTTTAAAATTTTGGGGATTTTTCAAAAAACTTCTGGGGTTTTTGACAATGGGGGGGGCCCTGTTCCCCCAAAAATTTGAAAAAATTTTTTTTTTTTCAAAAAACTTGGGGGGGCGGGGGAAAAATTCCAATGTCTTTTTTTAAAAATATTGTACTAATTGATTTTTCAAAAAACTTCTGGGGCAGGGGACAAAAAAAAAAGGGTTTTTGTTGAAAAACATATTTTTAAAAAAATTGATTTTTATTTAAATTTGGGGGGGGCGGGGGAAAACCCCGGGGTTTTAATTTTTGGGGGACAAAAAATTGTACTAATCTAATTTTTCTAAAATTCTGGGGGGGGGAAAAAAACCAATGTTTTTTAAAAACCCACAAATTTTTTTTTAATCTGTTTTTTTTTTTAAACTTCTGGGGCAAAAAAGTAAAAATTTTAAAATGGCATTTTAAAAACACATATTGTACTAATTTTTTTTTTAAAAAAAAACCCTTCTGGGGGCAGTGACAAGGGGGGGGGGGTTCTTTTTGGGGGGAAAAAAAATTGAAAAAAATTTTCTGTTTTTTTCAAAAAAATTTGGGGGGGAAAAAGTGACAATACCAATGTCATGTTGGACCCAAAATTTTACTAATTGTTTTTTCAAAAACTTCTGGGGCGGGGGGGAAAAAAAACAATAAAAATTTTGGGGAAAAAAATTTTTTTTTTAAATCTGTTTTTTTTAAAATTTGGGGGGCGGGGGAAAAAAAACAAGGGGCATGTTGAAAAACCTTTTTTGTCCTTATCTGTTTTTTTTTAAAAAACTTCGGGGGGGGGGTAAAAAAAAAAACGGGGGTAATTTTTTTAAAACATTTTTTTACTAATTTGATTTTTCAAAAAAACTTCTGGGGCGGGGGGGACAATACGATGGTATTTTGGGAAAAAAATTTGTAAAAATTTGTTTTTTTTATAACTTCTGGGGCAGTTACAAAAAAAATTTTTCTTTTTTAAAAACACTTATTGAAATAATCTGTTTTTTTTTTTAAATTTGGGGGGGCCCCGGGGGAAAATTTTAACCCCAATTAAAAATGTTGTAAAAAATTTTTTTAAAAAATTTTTGTTTTTTTTTTTTAAATTTGGGGGGGGCCAAGGGGGGGAAAAAATTCGTTCCCCCAAAGGGGGGGAAAACCACAAAATTTGTACTAAGGGGGAATTTTAAAAACTTTTTTGGGGGGGGCGGGGACAAAAAAAAATGGCATTTTTTTACACTTTTTTTTACTAATTTTTTTTTTTTCAAAAAAATTCTGGGGAAAGGGGGACAAAAAAAAATGGCTTTGTTGTACACATATTGAAAAAATCTGATATTTCAAAAAAATTTTTTGGGGGGCAGTAAACAATAACAATGGCTTTTTGGGGCCCCTTTTATTTTTCAAATCTGATTTTTCAAAAAATTTTGGGGGACAGTGCAATCGGGGGTTTTGTTGTACAAAAAATTTTTTAAAAAAAATCTGTTTTTTCAAAAAATTTGGGGGGGGAAAGGGGAAAAAAAATAAAAAAACTTTTTGGGGGAAAAAAAAATTTTTACTAAGGGGGTTTTTTTCAAAAAACTTCCGGGGCGGGGGGAAAACCCCCAAAATTGTCTTTTTTGGGAAAACCCATATTGAAAAAAATTTTTCCCTGATTTTTCAAAAAATTTTGGGGGGGGCATTGGGGAAAACCCCCAAAAATTGTCATGTTCCCCCAAAAATTGAAAAAAAGGGGGTTTTTTTTTAAAATTTTGGGGGGGGCGGGGGGCCCAACCCCCAAAAAGGGTTTTTTTGGGCCCCCAAAATTTTTTTTTAATTGTTTTTTCTATAACTTCTGGGGCAGGGGGGAAAAAAAAAATTGGGATGTTGTACACATATTGTTCTAATTTTTTTTTCCCTACTACTTCTGGGGGGGGACAAAAATTTTTCCCATGTTCCCCCAAAAATTTTTTTACAGTGGGGGCCCCAAAAATTTTTGGGGGAATGAAAAAAATTTTTAAAATTTTTTAAAAAATTTTTAAACTGCTTCATTTTTTTAAAAATTTTGGTTTTAATTTTTTGCATAATTTCCAGAATTTTAAAAAAGGGGGGGGAATCAGCTTAAAAAAAAATTTTTTTTTAAAAAACCCCCAAAAATTTGGCTAAAAAAAAAAAACTTTACCCCCAAAAAAAACATTTCAACTTTTTTTTCCCCCCCCTTTTCCCTTAAAAAAACCCCCAAAAGAAAAACCTTTTTTGTGTTTCCCCCTTTTTTAAAAAACCCACAGGTGTTGGTTGTTAAAAAAAGGAAAAATTTTTTGGAAAAAAAAATCTGTGGGGGAATTAAAAAAAAAGGGGGGAAAAACCCCCTGGGCATTTTAAAAAGGGGGGCGGGGGGTTGGGGGCCCCCCTTTTTTTTTCTTTTTTTTAAAACCCGGGGGGTTTTTCTCTAAAGAAAACAGGGGGTTTTTCATCTTTGCAATGAAAAAAAAATTGCCCAAAAGGGGGGAAAAAGAGTTCGCAGCTAAAAATTTTTCCCCACCTCAAAAAAAAATTTTCCAAAATATCAAGAACAAAAAAGGAAAAGAGGTTCCTTTTGTTCCCAAAAAAAGGCTTCAGGGCCCCCAAAAAAAACCCAAAAAAAAGGGGGGGGGGAAGGGTTTTTAAAAAAGTGTTTCAGTTGGGGGGGGGGGGGTAGGGGGCAGTGAAAAGCTTGCTAAAAAAAAGGCCCAGCGGTTTTTGTGAGTGTTTTTTGGCACGCAGGGGGAGGCGGGGGGACTCTTGGAGGGGGCCGGGTTCAAGGGGGGCAGCAAAAAAAGCCACTTCCCCCGGGGAAAAAAAACTTTTTTTGGGGACGGGGGGGATTTTAAAAAAAAAGGGTTTTGGGGGCCCCTTTTTGGGGGGTTGCGGGGGGGGGAAAGGGGGTTTTAAAAAGTTATTTTTTGGGGAAAAAAACCCCCTTTTTTTCGTTTTTTTGGGGGGACAGGGGGAAAAAAACGCCTTTTCGGAAAAGGGGACAAGGTGAGCAAAAAACCACCAGTTTTTTTCTCTTGCCAAAAATTTTTAAACCCCATCCTGAAATTTTTTCATGTGTGGGGGGGCTTCTCACCCAAAGGGGGGAAGGGGGGCTCTCTACATTTCCCCCTTTAAAAAAACCAAGGCCCATGAAAAAAATTTGGTACCAAATTTTGTCCAAAAAGGGGAAAAAATTTTCCCCAAAAACCCTCCAAAAAGGGGGGGGCAGTTTGGCGATAAAAAACCCCCTTTTGGGGGCAGGGGGAAAAAAGCACCTTGCCTTAAAAAGAAAAGGGGTTTTTAAACTAAAGGGCCAGGGAAAAAAAAAAAAAAATTTTTTTGGGGTCCTTGGGGGGGAAAAAATTCCCCAAAAATTTTTAAACCCTTTTTAAAAAGAACTTGGGGAAAAAATAAATAAAGGGGGGAGGGGGGGAAACAAAACCTAAAAATTCTGACAAAAGGGAAAGAAATTTTTTTGCAAAAAATGGATTGCTTTCGGGCTTTTTTGGGGGCCCAAAATTTTTTTTGGGAGAGCATGGGGGGGAAAATTTTTGAAAAAAGGTTCCTAAAAAAGGGGAAGGGGGGGGACACAAAAAAATGGGGGATTTTGCTTTTTTAAAAACTCTTTAAAAAACTGCCCAATTTAAAAGTTTTTTTTAAAATTTAATATTTTTGAAATTTTTTTTTTCTGTTTTTTGAAAAAAAACATCTGTCAAACACACTTTTTAAAAAAAACCAAAAGGGGGGGCAGGATGGGGGGAAAAAAAAAATTTTTTGTGTCATTCTTAAAAACTTTTGGCCGGGACTGTAAATAATTGATTTTTCAAAAAACTTCTGGGGGCAGTGCCCAAAAAAAAATGGGGCTTTTTGGGCCCCCACATATTGAAAAAAAATTTTGTTTTTTTAAAAACTTCGGGGGGGCGGGGGACAATAAAAGGGTAAGTTGGACAAAAAATTGTACTAATCTGATTTTTTAAAAAATTTCGGTTCGGGAACAATCCCGGGGGGAAAAGGGTTGGACCAAATTTTTTTTTAAATCTGTTTTTTTTTACTTTTTTGGGGGGAAAGGGGACAATAAACAAGGGAAATTTTTTGGGTTTTTTTACACTTTTTGGGGTACAAAAATGGGTTTTTTTTTAAAAATTTTGGGGGGCAAAAACAAAAACCAATGGCATTTTTTCCCACATATTGAAAAAATTTTTGATTTTTCAAAAACTTTGGGGGCAGTAAAAATTTTAGGGGGGGGTCAGGGGGGAAAAAAAAAATTTTGAAAAATTTTTTGATTTTTTTAAAAAATTTCTAGGGTTTTTGGGGACAAAAAAAAGGGGGTCTTGTTGTACAAAATTTTTTAATTAATTTTTTTTTTTTTAAAAAACTTCGGGGGGGGGGGAAAAAAAAACAATGGTTTTTTTTCCCCACATATTGAAAAAATCTTTTTTTTTCTATAATTTTTGGGGGGCCAGTGTCAAATACGATAGTCTTTTTAAAACACAAATTGTAATTTTTTGGAATTTTTTTTTTCCAATTTGGGGGGGCGTGACAATTACAATGGTTTTTTTGTACCCCCATTTTTTTAAAAATTTTGGTTTTTTTTTAAAAAATTTGGGGGGGCGGGGGACAATACCAATTTGGGGGTTTTTTAACACATTTTGTCCTAATTGTTTTTTTTTAAAAATTTGGGGGGGGCCCCCGGGGGACTTTACCATGGCTTTTTTTTTAAAATTTTGGGGGAAAAACACATATTGTAAAATTTTTTTTTTTTCAAAAAACTTCTGGGGCAGGGGGGAAATTAAAAAAAATTGGGGGGGTTGTACACATTTTTTTTAAAATTTTTTTTTTCAAAAACCTTCTGGGGGGAGTCCCCCAAAAAAAAAATGGCTTGTTGTAAACTTTTTTGTAAAAATCTTTATTTTTAAAACCCCTTTGGGGGCCAAGTGACAATCCAATGTTTTTTTTGGGAAAAAAAATTTTTACTAATTTTTTTTTTTCAAAAAATTTTGGGGGGCAGTAAAAATAAAAATGGCATTTTTTTACCATTTTGTACTAATCTGATTTTTCAAAAATTTTTCTGGGGGGGGGGAAAACAATAGATAGTCATGTTGTAAAAAAATTGAAAAAAACCCTGTTTTTTTCTATATTTGGGGGCCCCCGGGGGAAAAAAAAAAAAGGGGCATGTTCCCCCACTTTTTTGTACTAATTGATTTTTCTTTTTTTTTCCCCGGGGGGCAGTAAAAAATTAACGGGGGGATGTTGTACACATATTGTACTTTTCTATATTTCTATTATTTTGGGGGGTCCCCAACCCCAATTCTTTTTGGGGGCCAAAAAATTGAAAAAAATTTTCTGTTTTTTTTAAAAATTTTTTTGGGGCAGGGGTAAAAAAACAATGGGGGGGTTGTATACTTTTTTGGGGTATAATTGATTTTTTATTTTTTTGGGGGGGCCGTAAAAATTTCCCAAATTGACAGGGTTGTCACTTTTTTAAAAATTTTTTTTTTTTTCTATAACTTCTGGGGGCAGCCCCCAAAAAACAATGGCATTTTTTTAAAATTTTTTTAAATAATAAAAATTTTTCAAAAAATTTTCGGGGGGCGGGGGACAAAAACGGGGGGGCATTTTTTTAAAACTTTTTGTACTAATCTGATTTTTCTATTTTTTTTCTGGGGCGGGGGAAAAAAAACGGGGGTTTTTGGGAAAACAAAAAATTTTTTTAATAATTTTTTTTTTTCTACAACTTTGGGGGGCAGTGGAAAAAAAAAACAATGGGGGGGTTTTTTTTTTTAAAAAAATTTTTTTTTTAATAGTTTTTTTATATTTGGGGGGGCCAGCCCCCAATTTTACCAATGGCATTTTTTTCAAATTTTTTTTTAAGGGGGTTTTTTTCAAAAAACTTCTGGGGCAAGTGGGGAAAAAAACAATGGCATGTTCCCCCAAATTTTATTTTATAATAAAAATTTTTTCAAAAACCCCTTCGGGGGCAGGGGAAAAATTATCGGGGGTTTTTGGTTTTCCCCCCAAAAAAAATTTTAAAAAAAAACTTTTTTTTTAAAAACAATTTGGGGGGGGCAGTGAAAAAAAACCCCAAACCCCCGGGGGTTGGGAAAAACCCTTTTTGGGGGAAAATATTATTTTCAAAAAAAAATTTTTTGGGGGCGGGGGAAAAATAGGGGGGGTTTTCATTTTTGGAAAAAAAATTGTACTCCCCCTGATTTTTCAAAAAATTTTGGGGCGGGGGAAAACCCCCCAAAATTTTTCTTTTTGGGGGGAAAAAAAAATTGTACTAATCTGTTTTTTTTTTAAAAAATTTGGGGGGGCCCCTTTAAAAAAACGGGGGGTTTTCTTTTTGGGAAAACCAAAATTTTTTAAAAAATTTTTTTTTTTTAAAAAAACTTCTGGGCAGTGTTTTTAAAAAATTGGGGTTTGTTGTTCACTTTTTTTAAAAAAAATCTTTTTTTTAAAAACTTCTGGGGGCATTTGAAAAAAAAAAATTGGCATGTTGTAACTTTTTTTAAAAAATTTTTGGGATTTTTTTATTTTTTTGGGGGCCCCTGGAAAAAAACAATGGCATTTTAAAAAAAATTTTTTTAAACAATTTTCTGATTTTTCTAAAATTTTTGGGGGCCCCGGGGGAAAAAAAAAAAAGGGGCATGTTGAAAAGTGTTCCCCTGGGGGGGGAAGGCCCCCCCTTTTACCCGGGGGGAGGGGGGGGGAGAGATAGCAGTTTAATGCTAAAAAAAACATTCATTCCAAACATGCACTTAGACACCCCCACGGGTTTTTTTTTTGCTTGTAAAAATCAGCAGGGAGTGTTTCAGTCGGGAAAAATTGTCCGGGGCTTCAGCAGTTCAGTTTGTCTGGGGAAAGGAAAAGCCCCGCCCCGCGAAAAGGGGTTTTGTGCAGGAGAGAGGGGGGGGGGCTGCAGAAAAATTTAGGCCCCCCTTTTTGAGGCGGGTAGGGGTTTTAAAAGGGGGCTTTTCCCCTTTTCCAAAAAATATTATTTTGGGATTCTCTGGGGAAAACTCGGGAAAGGGAAAATAAAAAGGGAAAAAGGGGTGTTAAAAAATTTTCTGTGAAGTGAGGGATGCTTTGTACCAGACGGGAAAGGGGGAAAAAAAGGGAAGTGGTAGATATTGTGATTTTCTTTGGGGGTTGGAAGTCCCGGGGCCCCTGTTAACCGGTTACGGGGGGGAAAAAACATCACCTTTTGCTTTTTTTAAAAGGTTTTGGGAAAAAAACCGATTTTTTGGGGGGGGGAACTACGTTTCCCCTCCCCATTTGGGGGTCGCATATTGGAAAAAAAAGGGGGAAAAGGGCCCCCAATTTTTCCCATTTTTATCTCAAAATTTCCCCTTCCCCCCTTGGGGGTCCCCCCCGGGGGCCGCTTAACATCTTTAAAATAAAGGAAAAGGGAAAAAACCCCCGCCCCTTTTTGGGGGCTGTGTTCTTTATCCGCACTCGATTTCCCCCAAAAATTTTCCCCTAGATTTTTGGGGGGGCCAGTCCCCCCCTGTGGGGGGGCCCCGGGGCTTTAAAGGCGGGGTTTACCATCCCCCCAGAGATCTAAAAAGAAAACGGGGTTTTAAAAATTTTTAAGAAAAAATTTTAAGGGTTTTGGCGCCCCCAAAAAAATTTAAAATTTCCCGTAAATATCCCCCAACATCCCCGGGGGCCCGGGGCCCGGGGCCCAAAAAGGGGGGGCCAAACCCCCAAAAAACCCCCGTGACAAAAAAAACCCCAGGGGTTCCGGGGGTGGCTCTGAGTCCCCCTTTGGGCCCTGGTAATCCACAATTGTGGGGGGGGGGGGCGACACAAAAAATTGGCGTCACAAAAAAGGATGGGAAATGCAAAATTAAAAACCCTGCGTGCCTAGGGAATTGTTTTAAAAAAAAAAGGACTGTTTGCTTTTTTTTGGCGCAAAAAAACGCCATTTTGCCCCCATATTGCCCCCTCAGGCGTGGAGAAAAGGGGGCTTTACCAAAAAAAAAGCGGTTTTGGGCCTGGCCCCCGGGCCCCCGGGGGGGGGATTGGCGGGTACTGCAAAGGGAA
Source organism: Oophaga sylvatica (assembly GCA_033576555.1). Taxonomy (NCBI): domain Eukaryota; kingdom Metazoa; phylum Chordata; class Amphibia; order Anura; family Dendrobatidae; genus Oophaga; species Oophaga sylvatica. The sequence continues at coordinate 5,870 of JARQOD010002648.1, read as the reverse complement.
AAAGTGAAGGTTTTTGGGGAAAATCAGACGCCTGGACGAAGGCCCTGTCCCAAAAAAAAGGAAAATAAAGGGAAAGTTTAGAGGGGGGGCGTGGGGGGAAACAGCGGCTGCGGGGGGGACGCAGTGTTCTCTCCTAAAAAGCAAAATGCCTTTTTCCGGAAATTTTCCCCCCAATTTTCCCCCCTGTGGGGAAAGGGTGAAGAGAAACGGAGGCCCCCCAAAAAACCCCCCGTTCCTCCCCCCACCGATGGAGCGGTGGGGCAAAGGGGGTTTGGGGGAAAGGGGTCCCCCCAAATTTCCCGGGAAAACCCCCCCCCCGGGCCCGGGGGGGCCGCAGCGATGTAAAACCCCGGGGGGGGGGAAAACCGGGGGGCCCCCCAAAAAAGCCAAAAAGAGGGGGGAGGGCTGGGAAGAAGATGGAAGCGGGGGCCCGAAAGCGGGGTTAGTGCGTCCTTATTGACCCCATTGCGCACACCTGCTTCCGGGCTTGCACCCACACCGGGCTTTGGGGTTTTCCTTTATTCGAAATCCCCCCCTGCTACACCTCAGTATCGCAATCGGCGCCACTCTGCTCGCAATGGGCCCCCCCCTTCTACATAAAAAAAACGCGGTTACGTGAATCCCCCCTGAAACCCGCAATTGAGACGCGTCGGCGTCTCACGAGAAATTTTTACCCGTTGCCCCCGAGGGGTTCAAAAAAAGGGGGGTTTTGGGGCCCGGGGGACTTGTGCACACATGTTGTTCGTCATGAGATGGGGGGGTATGCATTTTTTCCACCCCCCGGGGGGGGGAAAAAGTGTAAAAAAAAATTAAATAAAGAGATGTGAAAAAAGGTACCCCCCCGGGGGGGGGTTTTTACCGCAGCTAAAAAGATGTATTTAATTTTTTTTAAAAAAAGTGAAATTTAGTTTGTTTTTTAAAAAAAAAAAAAATGCCCTTTTTAATACTTTTGGTATTTTTTTATGTTTAAAAAAAAATTTTTTAAAGATTTTCGTCCCCCCCGGGTTTGGGGAAATTTAAAATGTTTGTTTTTTATGCAAAAAAAAATTTTTTTTTTTCGTCTTCTTTTTATTTCCCCCCCCGGGGGGGTGCTGTCTTTTCCCTTTGGGGGAATGTGTAGCCCTGGTGGGAAGGCCACGCTTTCCTGGAGGATTTTGTGGAGAGATGCGGGTTTTTTGTAAATGAACTTTTTTTTCCCCAAAAATGAGGGGGCCCCGCCCAAAGGTTTAATGCTTGTGAAAATCAAAGGGGAGGGTTCAGGTCAGAGAGGTCCTGTCTTCAGTCAGTTCAGTTTGTCGGGGGGGGACAGTCGTCAGGGGGGGAAGTCTGGCAGGGAGAGGAGTGAGCTGAAAGATAATTCAGCCGCCTGTCAAGAGGCGGTAGGGGTTTCCCGAGACGTGCTCCTGCCAAAAAGTATTACTGGTATTCTGCAAAAAAGCGGGGGAAAAGGAACTAAAAAAGGAAACTGATGTTTTAAAAAGGGGGAAAAAGGGGGGGGTTTTTTTTAAGCTCCCCAGCACGGGAAAGGGAAAAAAGGCACGTGGTAGATATTGTGATTTTTTTTTTAGGTTGGAATTCCTGCATTTTAAACCCGGTTGGGGGGGCCCGAGATCACCATAGCTTAATGCTTTGGTGGAGAAAAAAAACAGTTTTTTGGGGGGAAAAAACTAGCTTTGCTATTTGGACTCGTAAAAGGGGGAAGTAAAGGAGGCCCTAACTTGCCCAGCTGCTTTCTCGAAATACATCCTCCTTGGATCAGCCCCCCCGGGCCGTTTTAAAAAATTTAAAAAAAGTAAAGGTATGGAAAAGACGCTGACCGTGTGGGGACTGTGTTCTTTATTTGCACTCGTTTAAAAATCCCATAACTTTGGGGGCCCGGGTTCCCACCGGGGGGGGGGGACCCGACATCTAGCTGCTTCCCCCCCCCCTCAGAGTCAAAAAGCGCGTGGTAAAAATTAAAAAAATACAAAAAGGTGGGTAAACGAACAAAAAATTTTTAAAAATTTTCCCCTTTAAAAAAAAACCCCAACTACGCCAAAACCGCCCGGGCCACCCCGGGAGCCACAGTCCTGTGAAAAAAAAAACCCCTGGGATTTCCCTTTGGGGCTCGGTTTTTTCCCCCATTCCCGGGGGTTTAATCCACTTTTTGGTGGGGGGGGAAAAATAAATATTGTACTATTTTTTTTTTTCTATAATTTGGGGGGGGGGGCCCAACCCCCAATTTTTTTTTCGAAAAAAAATTGTATCATTTTTTTTTTTTTTAAAAAACTTTTGGGGTGAAAACCCCCAATTTTGTTTTGTTGTACAAATATTGTATAATTGTTTTTTTTATAACTTCGGGGGGCAGTGAAATAACGGGGATGTTGTCAATTTTTTTTTATAATTTCTTTCAAAAAATTCTGGGGCGGGGGACAATGAAAATGGCTTTTTTTTTCACTTTATTGTACTAATCTGATTTTTTTTTTAATTTTTTGGGGGGGCCCGTGACAATCCCCAATGTCATTTTTTTAAAATTTTTTTTTACTAATCTGTTTTTTTTTAAAAACTTCTGGGGCAGTGCAATACCAATGGCATGTTGTACCTTTTGTACAATTAAAAATTTCAAAAATTTTTGGGGCCAGTGTTTTTCCAAAAGGTCATGTTGGAAAAAAAATTTTTTTTTTTTACAAAAATTTTTTTTTTTTCCTAAATTGGGGGGGGAAAGAAAAAATAAAAAAGGGGCAGGGGGGGACAAAAAATTGTACAAATTGTTTTTTCAAAAATTGGGGGGCCCCGGGGGAAAAAAACAAGGGGATTTTTCCCCCACATTTTTGTTTTTATTGATTTTTCTACTATTTTGGGGCGTGACAAAAAAAAAGGCCCCTTTTTGGGGGGACAAAATTTTGTACTTTCTGATTTTTTTTATAACATCCGGGGCAGGACAATAACAATGGCATTTTTTGAAAAAACATATTAAAAAAAATTTTTTTTTTTTTTCTATTTTTTTTGGGGGGGGGCAGTGAAAATAGCAATGGCATGTTGTACACTATTGTACTAATTTTTTTTTTTCTATAATTTGGGTGGGGAATAGGCAATGGCATGTTGTAACTATTGTTCTTTTTTGATTTTTTATATTCTGGGGCATGACAATAGCAAGGGGCATGTTGTAACATTTGTACTATTTTGATTTTTCTCAATTTGGGGGGAAAAAGGGGACAATACCAATTTTTTTTGTTCGACAAAAATTGTACTAATCTGTTTTTTTATAATTTAGGGCGTGACAAAAAAAAAAAAATTTTGTTGAAACCATATTGAAAAAAATCTGATTTTTCAAAAAATTTCTGGGGCGTGAAAAAAAAAAATGGCTTTTGGGGGAAAAAAATTGTCTAATTGATTTTTTAAAACCCCATGGGGGCAGTGGACAATAAAATTGCATGTTGTACCCCTTTTTTTAAAAATTTTCTGATTTTTCTTAATTTGGGGGGGGGACAAAAAAAATTGGGGGCCATTTTGGGGACACTATTGAAAAAATCTGTTTTTTAAAAATATCTTTTGGGGCAGGGCAAAAAACAAGGGCCCAATTTTTGGGAAAACATTTTTAACCCCCTATTGTCTAATTGTTTTTTTTAAAACCCCGGGGGGCAGTACAATAGCAATTGATGTTTTTCACCTATTTTTCAAATTGTTTTTTTTTATAACTTCTGGGGCTTTTGACAATAACAATGGCATGTTGGACCAAATTGTACTAATCTGTTTTTTAAAATTTTTTAGGGCGGGGACAATAACAAGGATGTTGTCACATATTGTATAATCGGGATTTTTCAAAAAACTTCTGGGGCAGGGGAAAATTTAAAAAAAATGGAATGTTGTACAATTTTGAAAAAAATTCGATTTTTCTATAATTCTGGGGTTTTTGACAATAGCAATGTCATGTTGGACAAAAAAAATTGTAAAATTTTTTTTTTTTCTAAAACTTCGGGGGAAAATGAAAAATAACAATGCTTTTTGGGGGACACAAATTGAAATAATCTATTTTTCTTAACTCCGGGAAGTGACAATAAAAATTGCATGTTGTACCCCCATTTTTTAATTGTTTTTTCTTAACTTCGGGGCCCCCAGGGGACAATCCCAATGGCAATGTTGTACACTTTTTGGGGAAACTAATCTGTTTTTTCTACTTTTTTCGGGGAAAAAGTGACAAAAAAATTTGGGAAATTTTTTGTACCTTATTGTACTAATTGTTTTTTCTAAAAACTTTTTTGGGGCGTGACAAAAAAAATTGGCTGTTGAAACACATATTTTTACTAATCTGTTTTTTCTAAAAACTTCTGGGGCAGTGCAATAACAAGGGCATGTTGTACGTAAAACATATTGTTTATTTCTGATTTTTTTTTAAAAATTTGGGGCAGTGAAAAATATCAATTTTCATGTTGGACACAAATTGTACTAATATGTTTTTTTTTACAACTTCTGGGGCGGGTGCCCAATAACAATGGCAGGGTTGTGGGGATTTTATTGTACTAATCTGATTTTTCTAATTTTTACTGGGGCAGTGACAATAACAAGGGCATTTTTTTGGGACTATTGTACAAATTTAAAAATTTTTTATATCTTTTTGGGGCAGTAAACAATAACAATGGCAGGTTGTACACATATTGTACAATTGTTTTTTTATAAAAATTTTCGGGGGGGCAGTGACAATAAAAATTTAGCATGTTGGAAAAAAATTTTGTTACAATCTTTTTTTTTAAAAATTTTCTGGGGCAGTGACAATGTGAAAGCCCTGGTGTAAAAAGGCACACGCAGTACCCTGGAGGATGTTTGGAGAGATAGCAGTTTAATGCTAAATGAAAATTTATTTTAACATGCACGGGGCACGCCCACAGGTTTATAAGTTGTGAAAAATCAGCAGGGGTGTTCAGTCGGGGGGTAACCTGTCTTCGTCCCGTTCGTTTGTTGAGGAGGGCATTTCAGCAGGGGGGAAAAAAAGTCCCCCCCGTGCAGGAGAGGGGGAATTTAGTGCAGATAATTCAGGGGCGCCTTTCTAGAGGGCGGTTGAGGTTCAGAGACGTGCTCCTGGCCTAAAGTATTACTGGTATTCTGCTAGCAAGCTCGGGGAAAGGAAAAAAAAAGGGGGGGAAAAAATGACTGGGTATATATTTTCTGTGAAGGGGGGGAAAGCTTTGCTACAGCACGGGGAAGGCGATAAAAGGGACAGTGGTAGATATTGTGAGTGCTTTAGGTTTGGGGGAAATCCATGCAATGTTAAACCCGGGTTTCGGGGGGCCGAAGCATCACCCCTAGCTTCAGGGTGGTGGTAGAAGAACCAGATTTATTGGGGGGAAAAAAAAGCTTCATGCTGTTGGGGGGCGTCATATTGGAAGTAAAGGAGGCCCCCAACTTGCCCAGTGCTATCTCGAAATACTTTCCCCCTTGGGGGGAAACCTCCCCGGGACCTGTTGAACATTTAAAAAAGTAAAGGGATGGAAGACGTGACGGTTTTTAGGGCGAGTTTTTATTGCATGCCTGCACAATTTTCCCCATGACTAAAAAAACCCGAGGGAAAAGGGGCCCCCTGTAGGGGACCCGAAATCTAGCTGCCTCACCTCCCCCCAGGGGGTCTACGCCAAAAACTGGTATAAATTACCAGAAGACTACAGGTGGGTTTACGAAAAGATATAAATCAAAACCCCCCCAAATATTCCCCAACATACGCCAGACCGCCGGGGCCCCCGACCGAGCCAAAAGCTAACCCGTGACAAAAACCCCTAGCTTCCCAAAAAGGGTGGCTCTGGTACCCATTGCCCTGGTAACCCACAATTGTGGGGGCGGGGGACACAAAAAAATTTTGGGGGCACGAACAGGATGCGAAACTCGCGAAATTGCGAGCC
>JARQOD010002647.1:0-74927 GCA_033576555.1 Oophaga sylvatica | reverse complement strand
AGTGAATTTATTTCAGTTCTTCAATACAAAAAGTGAAAGTATATATTATATAGAGTCATTACAAACAGTGATCAATTTCACGTGTTTATTTCTGTTAATGTTGATGATTATGGCTTACAGCCAATGAAAACCCAAAAGTCATTATCTCAGTAAATTAGAATACTTTACAACACCAGCTTGAAAAAAGACTTTAAAATCTGAAATGTTGGCCTACTGAAATGTATGCTCAGTAAATGCACTCAATACTTGGTCGGGGCTCCTTTGGCATCAATTACTGCATGAATGCGGCGTGGCATGGGGCACTGCTGAGGTGTTATGGAAGCCCATGTTGCTTTGATAGCAGCCTTCAGCTAATCTGCATTGTTGGGTCTGGTGTATCATCTTCCTCTTGATTCACTATGGGGTTAAGGTCAGGCGAGTTTTCTGGCCAATCGAGCACAGTGATACTGTTGTTTTTAAACCAAGTATTTGTACTTTTGGCAGAGTGGACAGGTGCCATGTCCAGCTGGAGAATGAAATTTCTATCTGCAAAAAGCTTGTCGGCAGAGGGAAGCATGAAGTGCTCTAATTTCCTGGTAGACGGCTGCGCTGACTTTGGTTGTGATGAAACACAGTGGACCTACACCAGCAGATGACATGACTCCCGAAAACATCACTGATTGTGGAAATGTCACACTAGACCTCAAGCAGCTTGTATTGTGGCCTCTCCACTCTTCCTCCAGACTCTGGGACCTTGATTTCCAAATGAAATGCAAAATTTACTTCCATCTGAAAACAACACCTTGAACAACTGAGCAACAGTCTAGTTCTTTTTCTCCTTGGCCCAGATAAGATGCTTCTCGCGTTATCTATTGGTCATGAGTGGCTTTACACAAGGAATGTGACACTTCTAGCCCATATCATGGATACGTCTGCCTGTGGTGGCTCTTGAAGCAATAACTCCAGCAGCAATCCACTCCTTGTGAATCTCCCCCAAATTTTTGTATGGCCTTTTCTTAACAATCCTTTCCAGACTGCGTTTATAATGATTGCTTGTGCACCTTTTTCTACCACACTTTTTCCTTCCACTTAACTTTCCATTAATATGCTTGGATACATCACTCTGTGAATAGCCAGGTTCTTTAGCAATGACATTTTGTGGCTTACCCTCCTTGTGGAGTGTGTCAATGACTGCCTTCTGGACATCTGTCAAGTCAGCAGTCTTCTCCATGATTGTGGAGCCTACTGAAATAGACTAAGGGACCTTTTTAAACACTTAGGAATCTTTTGCACGCGTTTTTGTTAATTATTCTAATTTACTGAGATAATGACTTTTGGGTTTTCAATGGTTGTAAGCCATCATCATCAACATTAACAGAAATAAACACTTCAAATAGATCACTCTGTTTGTAATGACTCTATATACGAGTTTCACTTTTTGTATTGAAGAACTGTATTGGGACAACATTCTGAGGGAAAGTGCAGGGCATGTCCAGCTTAGGGATAGCTGTGGACTGCTCTTCTAAGGGCGGGAGTTAATGGGTGTTAGACTACTGCTAGACCCATACGGATTGACAGGGTAATGGCTGTCTCTTTCCTGAGGTGGGATTCATAACCCAGGATCATCTAATTCCCTTTCTATGGCTAAATGGAATTGGTGAGCATGTTCCAATTTTTTCTATTTTTATGTCTACATATTGATATTCTCTGTTATAGATATCATTGTATATGCTACCAGTATTATGATGTTTGCTTTTTTATGGTTGGTTTTCCGTTTCTGTGTACCAGCCAATTATAATTGCAACATTATTCTCTGTGTATATAGATTTTCTGACTACTGCAGAATAGATCTTATTCTATCCTGAGGTGGTTGATTTTCTCATTCAGACGGCATCTGACTGCTTTAGGATAATTATAAAACCACTTTAATTGTGTTTTCACAAGGGTGGCACTTTCATTTTTTTAATTATTGCTATTTAAGGTTAAATTTTAATTCTCACTTTTGCTGTATATCATACCTCTTGGTGAGATCTATAAGACTAAACTATTGGTGCAGCTACACCATTTTTCGCGTTTTTCATTGAAGAACTTAAATAAATTAACTTTTTAATGATATTCTAATTTTGTGAGAAGCACCTGTATTACCATATCATGCTTTTGTTTGGGATGATATTGATTATAAAGATGTCTGTGAGATACATAATTAGTGCTGTGTGTGTGTAGTTTACTGCACATGTATTTAGCTAAAAAATAAATAAATAAATTAAAAAAATGGCGTGTGGTCCCCCTTATTTTAAAAACCAGCAAAGGGAAAGCAGACAGCTGTGAGCTGGTGTTATTATGCAGGCAAGGGCCAAATAACCATGGAGCTTTCCAGGCTATTAATATTAGCTCACAGCTGTCTGCTAAGCAACAATCCCATTACCCCAATTGCCACCGCACCAGGGCAATCTGGAAGTGCCAAGGCTAAGGGCCATTTCTGAGGTGGCTGAGCGCTGGTCTAGGTTGGGAAAAGCCCAAAATCCATGGACCTTCCCAGCCTATAAATATCAGCTCGCAGCTGTCTGCTTAGCTTTTGCTGGTTACTAAAAATAGAGGGGATCCCACAACATTTTTTTAGGGCACCCCCCCATTTTTAATAACCAACAAAGGCAAAGAAGACAGCTGCGGGCTGATATTAATAGGCTGGGAAGCTCCATGGTTATTGGGCCCTTCCCAGCATATTAAGACCAGCTCCTTTTCTCTTAGCTGGTCATTAAAACTAAGGGGGAGCTCATGCTGTTTATTTATTTGCTTAGCTAAACACATATACAGTAAACTACACACGACACTAATTATATATCTCACGGATATCTTTCTATCTATCTATCTACACCCTATCTATCTATTTATCTATCTATCTATATCTTTGCACATCTAACACCTAAACATCTGTAATTTCTATTCGGCCTTCTATTCCAGTACTTGTCACACAGACGGCACATGGATGACACACTTCATGTCATCTGTATGCACTTGTGTGGGACGTATTGACGACTGTGCTGCCGGAAAAAGATGGAAATGCCCACATGTGGGCAGGGTGGATAAAAATCATGATTTTTTTTAAAAAATCAAAAAAATCGGATTTTTTTGATTTAAATCGGATTTTTTTGATTTAAATAGGATTTTTTAATCAAGTTGTACACAAGCAAAACTTTGTCTTTTTGCAAATCAAATTATTTTACACATTTAAAAATATTAAAACAGTTGATGATTATGAAACCTAATAATTTTTATTTGCACTATTAAACAATCAGAATTGAACTACAGAGAGTAAGTACTTTTTAACAATAGCCTATCTCTAACGTTTGAAGTAAGCAAACATCTTCAGTGAATACATCAGTCCTTTAAGCCTACTGTTTATTTAGGACTTTTAATAGGAAAACTAGTCCTGCTTTAGCAGTTCCTAAGCGGTTTCGGACTGTTGTGTGCACAAAACCAAATGAAGAAAACAATCTCTCTACTCCTGCCGATGAAGCCGATGCAGTCAGTAGCTGAGTAGCTACATTTATTATCTTCGCTGGAAGAACAAGTGATTGCGACTTCCACCAGTCCAGTGGTTTTAGTTCATTAACGACGTTATCTGCAAACACGTATTTTTGAAATGGTGCAGATTCACACTTCAATTTCAGCACAGTTGCCACAATGTCATGGTTAGTATTGGCGAGCCACTCCTGTTGTGAATGGGTTTGAGATGAGTTCTGAGCAGAGGCTTCCTCTGGTGGTTACAAGCGGTGCTGGTCTGTCCAGTGAAGATTGTGAGGACTGGGAATCAGGTGTTACTGACTGGTCTTATATAAGGGAGTCACCTTCCCATCAGGGTTGCCGGTGATCAATTGTTCTGGTCTGAATCCTTCATTCCTGTTTCCCTTGTAGTCTGCTGTGTCGTGTCTGCATCTCCTGCTAACAGATAAGACATTTTCTTCTTTTTGTTTTTGTGCTATATTTTTGCATTTTGTCCTGCACTTCTGTGGGGGCCTTCAGGGTCACCTCAGGGGGCTTTTGCCCTCTCAGTTTAGTTCAGCCACTTATGTTTGTACTTTTGCTTTTTCCAGTTTTTTCAGTGGCTGCTGTTTTGATTTTGTTACACCAGAGAACTAATTTAGGTGGATCTCAGGCGTTTTTGAAATTAGTAGAGTTGGTGCTTTTCAGGGTTTTCTGGGATTGCAGTAAGTACCCTTCCTATCCTTTTCTATTTAGTTAGTTTGGGCCCCAGCGTTTGCTCATACTATTTTCTTTCTGTGTCTGTATTTCATCTTGTCTAACCGCCATTACTTGTTTGGGGGCTTTCTATTATCTTTGGGGTTCTGCTCCGGGGCAGATAGCTTTCCTATTTCTATCTTTAGGTGTAGTTAGTTTCTCAGGCTGTGACGAGGCGTCTAGGACCAACGTAGGAATGCTCCACGGCTGCCTCTAGTTGTGGTGGTTAGTCAGGGTACTGCAATCTCATAGATTCCAACTGCTCTGGTGTATTGCCTTTTTTACCTGCACTCCTCAGCTACCGAAACATAACAGTATCACCGGCCCAAAAAATTGAAAACTGTATGGTACTCACAGAAGGGAAAAATTATTGTGAAAGAAAAAAAAAAGGTTGTCAGAGTTGTCAGAGATATTTTTCTGTTTGTTGCATTTTTTTTTCCCTCTGTATCTCTGGGTGCTGGGGAGGATCTTTTCTCTCAATGGAGTTTGCACAGTTGTCTGGCCGTGTGGATCAGCTTGCCGCTGAGGTTCGGAGTATTGCTATCTATCTTGCTAGGTTGCCTGTTGTGGAACCTAGGATTCCCATGCCAGATTTTTTTTAGGGGATCGAGCTAAGTTTCAGAATTTCAAAAATAATTGTAAATTGTTTTTTGCCTTAAAATCTAAGTCCTCAGGGAACGCAGCGCAGCAGGTTCAAATTATCATCTCTCTCCTGCGCGGCGATCCTCAGGATTGGGCTTTTTCCCTGACACCTGGGGATCCTGTTTTGAGTGATGTTGATGCATTTTTTCAGGCTTTGGGGTTATTGTACAATGAGCCTAATGTCACTGATCAAGCTGAAAAAGACTTGGCATTAAATCAGGGGCTTGAGGACGCTGAGTTATACTGTCAGAGATTCCGTAGGTGGGCAGTCCTGACCAAGTGGAATGACGACGCTTTGGCGGCCCTTTTTCGGAAGGGTCTGTCAGATAATGTAAAGGATGTTATGGTGGGATTCCCTGTCCCCTCTGGTCTCAATGATTCTATGTCATTAGCGATTCAAATTGACAGACGTTTGCGTGAGCGGAGAGGTATGCGTGGAATGGTGTTGACTTGTGAACCAGCTTCTGAACCCATGCAGTGTGATAGAGTGGTGTCTGGGACACAGCGTCATGAGTTTCGAAAGCGCAATGGGTTATGTTTCTACTGTGGTAATGCCTCTCATGCTATTTCAGTCTGACCTAAGCAGGGAAGACGTTTTGCACGCTCAGTTGTCTTGGGTAGTGTTTAGTTTTTATTAACTGTCACTCTGATATGCTCTCTGTCCTCATTTTCTGCTCAGGCTTTCGTTGATTCTGGAGCAGCTATTAACCTGATGGATTATGATTTTGCTAAACGTTGTGGGTTTCCCTTGATACCCCTACAGAAGTCTATTCCCCTACTGGGGATCGATTATACCCCTTTGGCTGAGAATAAACCCAGTTTTCTACTCAGGTGATAATGAGGGTTGAACCTGATCACCAGGAGTGCTGCAAATTTTTGGTTCTGTATAATCTGCATGACATTATCGTGCTGGGTTTCCCTTGGTTACAGTCTCATAATCCTGTTTTGGATTGGAAATCTGTGTCTGTAACCAGTTGGGGCTGCCAATGTGTTAATACCAACACTCCTGTTTTTTCTGCCTCCCCCCAGGCTCAGGATGTTCCTGACTTTTTGATTGATTTTTCTGATGTGTTTAGCGAAAGTAAATCTGCATCCTTGCCTCCCCATAGGAGCTATGACTGCGCTATTGAATTAGTGCCGGGTAGTAAATTCCCTAAAGGTCGCCTTTTTAACTTGTCTGTACCTGAACATGACGCTATGCGGTCTTATATCAAGGAATCATTGGAGAAGGGTCATATCAGACCATCCTCTTCACCCTTAGGTGCCGGTTTTTTCTTTGTGGCCAAAAAGGATGGTTCATTAAGGCCGTGTATTGATTATCGTCTCTTGAACAATATTACTGTGAAATATCAATACCCGTTACCCTTGATTTCTGACCTGTTTTCCAGGGTGAAAAACGCTACTTGGTTTACCAAGCTTGACCTCAGGGGGGCGTATAACCTTATTCGCATTAAGCACGGGGATGAATGGAAGACGGCATTCAATACCCCTGAAGGGCATTTTGAGTACCTAGTGATGCCCTTTGGGCTCACTAATGCTCCTTCCGTCTTCCAGTCCTTCATGAATGACATTTTCAGGGATTTTGTGGACAAATTTCTGATTGTTTATTTGGATGATATCTTGATTTTTTCTAATGACTGGGACTCTCATGTGAAACATGTTCGAACTGTATTCCAGATTTTGAGAGAGAATGCTCTGTATGTGAAGGGATCAAAGTGTCTTTTTGGCGTACAGAGGATCTCATTTCTGGGATTCATTTTGTCCCCATCTGTTATTGAAATGGACCCGGTCAAGGTTCAGGCCATCTGTGATTGGGTCCAATCTACTTCATTAAAGGCTCTTCAGAGATTTTTGGGTTTTGCCAATTTTTATCGTAAATTTATTGGTTATTTCTCGGTTATTGTTAAACCATTAACTGATTTGACCAGAAAGGGTTCTGATGTGGTGAATTGGCCTCCTGAGGCAGTCTCTGCATTTCAGGAACTTAAGCAGAGATTCACTTCTGCTCCTGTTCTACGGCAGCCTGATGTTTCTCTGCCATTTCAGGTGGAGGTTGATGCCTCTGAAATTGGGGCAGGTGCCGTTTTGTCCCAAAAAGATCCAGAGACCTCTAAAAGTAACCCTTGTGCCTTTTTCTCTCGAAAATTTTCTCCTACTGAACGTAATTATGACGTGGGTAATCGGGAGTTATTGGCCATGAAGTGGGCTTTTGAAGAGTGGAGACATTGGCTGGAGGGAGCCAAACATCAGGTGGTGGTCCTTACGGACCATAAGAATCTGGTCTATCTGGAATCTGCCAAGCGACTCAATCCTAGACAGGCCAGGTGGGCCTTGTTTTTCACACGTTTTAATTTTGTGGTTTCCTTTCTTCCTGGCACTAAGAATGTTAAGGCGGATGCCCTCTCGAGGAGTTTCCTTGCGGACTCTCCTGAGTTATCTGATCCTTCTGTTATTTTGAAAGAGGGTGTAGTTCTTTCCGCCATCTCGCCCAATTTGAGACTTGCTCTGGAGGGGTGTCAGGAGGATAGGCCCGAGTGCTGCCCTGTTGGAAAATTGTTTGTCCCGGACCAGTGGAAAAAGAGTGTGATGTCTGAGATTCATTGTTCCGCATTGGCTGGGCATCCCGGAATTTTTGGTACCAGAGACTTGGTTAGTCGGTCCTTTTGGTGGCCTACCTTGTCTCGTGATGTCAGGGAATTTGTGCAGTCCTGCGGACTTGCTCTCGCTCCAAGCCTTGCTCTCGCTCTAGTGGTTTGTTGATGCCATTACCTGTGCCCAAGAGACCATGGACCCATATCTCTATGGATTTCATTTCCGACCTTCCTGTTTCTCAGAGAATGACCACCATCTGGGTAATTTGTGATAGGTTTTCCAAAATGATACATCTTGTGCCATTACCTAAGTTGCCTTCCTCCTCTGAATTGGTGCCGTTGTTCCTTCAGCACGTGGTTCGTTTACACAGCATTCCTGAGAACATTGTGTCTGACAGAGGAGTCCAGTTTGTTTCCAGATTTTGGAGGACTTTTTGTTCTAAGCTTGGTGTTCAATTGTCTTTCTCCTCGGCTTTTCATCCTCAGACCAATGGTCAAACTGAGAGAACAAACCAGACATTGGAGACTTATTTAAGATGCTTTGTGTCTGCTGATCAGGATGACTGGGTCTCTTTTTTGCCTTTGGCTGAGTTTGCTCTTAATAATAGGGCTAGCTCTGCCACTTTGATGTCTCCGTTTTTCTGTAATTCTGGGTTTCACCCTCGATTTTCTTCAGGACAGACGGAGGCTTCTGTCTGTCCAGGTGTTGACTCTGTTGTGGAGCGTATGCAACAGATTTGGGACCAGGTAGTGAAGAGGTTGTCCCTCTCTCAGGAGAAGGCCCAGCGGTTTGCTAACCGGCATAGGACTGATGGTCCTCGGTTTAAAGTGGGGGACTTGGTCTGGTTGTCCTCAAAGAATATTCCTATGAGAGTAGCATCTCCTAAATTTAAGCCTAGGTTCATTGGACCTTATAAGATCATGGAGATTATTAATCCTGTTTCTTTTCGTTTGCTTCTTCCAGGGACATTTAAGATCCATAACGTGTTCCACAAGTCCTTGTTGAAGAGGTTTGTTGAGCCAGTGGTTCCTGCTGCTGTGCCTCCTGACCCTGTTTTGGTTGAGGGCAATCTGGAGTATGTGGTTGAGAAAATATTAGATTCTCGTTTTTCTAGACGGAAACTCCAGTATTTGGTTAAATGGAGAGGTTATGGTCAGGAAGACAATTCTTGGGTGTTTGCTTCGGACATCCATGCTAGGAGACTTATCCGTGTGTATCATAGAACTCATCCTGACCGACCTGGTTGCTCAAATGAGGGTTCGGTGACCCCTCCTCAAGGGGGGGGTACTGTTGTGAATGGGTTTGAGATGAGTTCTGAGCAGAGGCTTCCTCTGGTGGTTACAAGCGGTGCTGGTCTGTCCAGTGAAGATTGTGAGGACTGGGAATCAGGTGTTACTGACTGGTCTTATATAAGGGAGTCACCTTTCCATCAGGGATGCCAGTGATCAATTGTTCTGGTCTGAATCCTTCATTCCTGTTTCCCTTGTAGCCTGCTGTGTCGTGTCTGCATCTCCTGCTAACAGATAAGACATTTTCTTCTTTTTGTTTTTGTGCTATATTTTTGCATTTTGTCCTGCACTTCTGTGGGGGCCTTCAGGGTCCCCTCAGGGGGCTTTTGCCCTCTCAGTTTAGTTCAGCCACTTATGTTTGTACTTTTGCTTTTTCCAGTTTTTTTCAGTGGCTGCTGTTTTGATTTTGTTACACCAGAGAACTAATTTAGGTGGAAGAGGTCGTGTGATCTCAGGCGTTTTTGAAATTAGTAGAGTTGGTGCTTTTCAGGGTTTTCTGGGATTGCAGTAAGTACCCTTCCTATCCTTTTCTATTTAGTTAGTTTGGGCCCCAGCGTTTGCTCATACTATTTTCTTTCTGTGTCTGTATTTCATCTTGTCTAACTGCCATTACTTGTTTGGGGGCTTTCTATTATCTTTGGGGTTCTGCTCCGGGGCAGATAGCTTTCCTATTTCTATCTTTAGATGTAGTTAGTTTCTCAGGCTGTGACGAGGCGTCTAGGACCAACGTAGGAACGCTCCACGGCTGCCTCTAGTTGTGGTGGTTAGTCAGGGTACTGCAATCTCATAGATTCCAACTGCTCTGGTGTATTGCCTTTTTTACCTGCACTCCTCAGCTACCGAAACATAACACACTCCATTGCAGAGTTGATTTCCGCCTCAGATAGTTTTTTCCCTCTGTAGATGGGATGCAAGATATTGGCTAAATAGTGTTCTTCTTTTAATGCTTGGTCCTTGCGGTGGTGTATTGCAACCTTTACATTGTTTGAGAGGTTCAAGCGATCTAGCGAACCTTCTAAATCTTTCCAAACTTCTGTGGCATCAGCTATGGTTGCAGTATCTTTCTGCATTTTATCCAACGCAATAGATATTGGCTTTAACCTTTCCAAAAGGTCCTCGGCATTTCTCTTCACACCAAGATTTAATACTTTGCTTCGTATATTAGCATCAATTTTATCCCGATGTGTTTCGCAAATGGACACTGTGAGGAACTCAGCCGGCCGCCACACGGTAGCCCGGGTATCACAGCTTCTGATACCACCGCCGCTACCAAATGTGACGGACGATCCCTTTCCTCCCACGTCACCAATGGGACGTAACTCCACAGGTACAGCTCTCCGGCGCCCCCCTTTGTCTCTCAGGTCAGTAAGAGAACTGCACCTAGAGCAAATGGCCGCCGGGGAAGGTGTCCTGTTACCCACTGGGTATTCTAAGATTCGTGATCAGAGTAAAAGCATCAGCCCAAGATTAATTTTATGGTTTAATTTGCCTTAAGGGCACACTAGATAATTACAGAAATATACAGTAAAGCTATACAACGTAATTACAATGGATTTGCAGTCAGAGTAAGAATACAACAATAATGTACAAGGCTTAAAGGTATAAGCTATAGATCAATATTACCGGGTTGTATGGTCATGGGGAGGCATGGAGCTCTGCGTTCCCCAGGTGAAAGTCTTCAGTTGCTGGACAGCCCCCAATGCATGTGCTGCAGCTCCATTTGGCAAGTCTGTCCCTGGTGCTTCTGTGTGTGAAAATGGAATGAGAGGCCAGCCTCTTCTTGGCTACAGCTTTTAAACCTGCTAGGCCCTTCCCCATTTGCTTTGAAGCATGCATATTAACTGGCCTGCAATTCATATGGAGCAGGAAACAATGGCTTGAGCTTGAGCTATTTACCATACGACTGACCATCTTATTCAGACCCTGGCCTAAACCAATTAGCATGTAAAGGCCTATTGATTCATAGTGGACATCAAAGCTGGCCGTACTGAATATGCTAATAGGCCCTGTGTAGCTAAAAGTCTGTGGCTGTGTGAACTGACAAAATGGAGGCTGGTACAGGCCCTATACAAAATGGCGACAACCTTTTCCTTACACCTCCCTGCTTTTGAGGGCGCTAGGGGCATCACATTCCTGTGTTCCCCCGTGCGCCCTACCGCACCCTCTCCTTGCCAGGACAACCCATCAGCGTTACCATGGTCACTGCCCTTTTTGTGGCGAATGGTGAAATGGTACTGTTGGAGAGCGAGGCTCCAGCGTAGCAACCTCCCATTCGTCCCAGAGACCGTGTGTAACCAGCTGAGGGGGTTGTGGTCTGTTTCCACGGTGAATTGGCGTCCGTACAAGTATGGCTGCAGACGCTGCAGGGCCCACACAATTGCCAGACATTCCTTCTCCATCGTGGAATAGGCCACTTCCCTTGGCAGGAGCTTCCTGCTCAGGTACAAAATGGGGTGTTCATGGCCCGTAGTGTCAACCTGGCTGAGCACAGCACCGAGGCCGAAGTCGCTGGCGTCGGTCTGCACCAAGAATGGCCGCGTGAAATTGGCTGCCTGTAGTACAGGAGAACTAGAAAGGGCGGTCTTGAGCGCCTGGAAAGCTGTCTCGCAGGCGACTGTCCAGTCGACTGCGACGGGCAGCCTTTTTTTGGTGAGGTCCGTCAGGGGCTTGGCCAGGGCACTATAGTGTGGAACAAACCTCCTATAGTACCCAGCAGTACCCAAAAAGGACATCACCTGCTTCTTGGTCCTGGAGGTGGGCCAGGATGCGATGGCATCCACCTTCCCGGGCTCTGGCTTCAGAGCTCCCCCACCTACCCGGTGTCCCAGTTAGTGGACCTCACTCATACCCAGCTGGCATTTTTCCGGCTTAATGGTCAAGCCTGCTCGCTGGATCCGCCCGAGCACCTGCGCCAGGTGCTCTAGGTGATCCTCCCAGGTGGGACTGAAGATGGCAATGTCATCCAGGTACGCGGTCGCATACCCTTCCAGTCCCTCGAGCAGCGTGTTGACCATCCGCTGAAAAGTGGCAGGGGCATTCTTCATGCCGAAGGGCATCACCGTGGACTCGTACAGTCCGAATGGGGTGATAAAGGCAGAGCGTTCCCGTGCCCTAGGAGTCAGGGGAATCTGCCAATACCCCCTGCTCAGATCCATGATGGTCAGGTACTTGGCCCCGGCCAGCTGGTCGAGCAGGTCATCGATGCGCGGCATTGGGTACGCATCGGTGACCGACACAGCGTTGAGCCCCCTGTAGTCCACGCAGAACCGCGTAGTTTGGTCCTTTTTAGGGACGAGGACTACAGGCGAAGCCCACGCGCTGTTGGACGCTTGGATCACCCCCAGCCTCAGCATCTCGTCTATCTCTTGGCGCATCTGCTGCTGCACCTCAAGAGAGACCCGATATGCTGAACGCCGGATTGGGGGGTGATTACCAGTGTCCACGTCATGGACTGCTGCCTCAGTCCTTCCGGGCAGGCTGCTGAACAGCTCCCGAAAGGGGTGCAGGGTGGCCCCCAGCTGGGAACGTTGGTCCTCCGAGAGCTGGTGGCCAACCCCCACATCCTCGATGGATCCACCCGCCTTGGCTTGGGTGAGCAGATCGAGGAGGGTTTCTGCCTCTCCTTCCTCTGGAAGGTTGCACACTGGGTGAGCATAAGCCTCCCGCTCGTGATGGGCCTTCATCATGTTCACATGGAAGGCCTTCCTCCTTCCACGGGCGTGGTCCAGGGTGACCAGGTAGGTGACGGCGTTGAGCTGCTCGTGCACGAGGTATGGACCCTCCCAGGCCGCCTGAAGCTTGTTTTGGGGTACGGGGACCAGTACCCACACCTTTTGACCCACCTGGTAGGTCCGCTCACAAGCATTCTGGTCGTACCATCGCTTCTGGTCAGCCTGCGCTTGGGCCATATTGTCATGCACCAGCCGCGTCAAGGCCATCATTCGGTCCCGGAAGTGCACGACATACTCAATGACCGACACTCCAGGGGTGGCTAAATCCCCTTCCCATGCTTCCTTCACCAGAGCAAGGGGCCCCCGTACACGTCGCCCGTACAGGAGCTCAAAGGGGGAGAACCCCGTTGAGGCCTGTGGGACCTCCCGGTAGGCAAACAGCAGGTGTGGGAGATACCGCTCCCAGTCTCTCCCGTGGGAGTCGACCAACATCTTCAGCATCTGCTTTAAGGTGCCATTGAACCGCTCACACAAGCCATTGGTCTGTGGGTGATACGGGCTGGCCACCAGATGTTGCACCTGTACCTGCTTAGAGAGACTCCATCAGCTGCGACATGAACTGGGTCCCTCGGTCGGTGAGCATTTCCTTGGGAAACCCCACTCTGGAGAAAATCTCCAGTAAGGCAGTGGCCACTTTGTCGGCCCGAATGGACGACAAAGCTACCGCCTCTGGGTACCGGGTGGCATAGTCCACTACCGTTAGTATGAAGCATTTCCCGAAGCGGCTGGGAGTGGACAGAGGTCCAATGAGATCCACAGCCACCCTCGAGAAAGGCTCTTCGATGATAGGCAGAGTTACCAGTGGGGCTTTGGGGCGCGGCCCCGCCTTCCCCACCCTCTGACAGGTGTCACACGAACGGCAGTAGGCTATCACCTCGGTCCTCATTCCAGGCCAGTAGAAATGCTGAGCTAGCCTGGCCCTGGTTTTAGTGATCCCTAGGTGTCCGGCCATTGGAATCTCGTGTGCGATCCGCAACAATTCCGCCCTGAACGGATGGGGTACCACTAACTGTCGGTCCCTGGGCCACGCCTCCGGTGAACCCTGCTGGACCGTTACCCGGTACAGCCATCCCTGGTCCCAGACCACTCGCTCGCGGTCGGACTCCAGGGGAGGCTGTGCCGCCTGTTCCTTGAGTGTCTTCAGGCTAGGGTCAGCTTCCAACGCTGCCTGAAATCCCTGACTTGATGTGGCAAGAATTGATGAAACTGCCATGTCCTCTGTCAGTTCCCCGGGATCTGTCTCCTGGCTAGTCTGACTCGGCAGCCACTTGGTCGGAGAGGGGGAAACCGTCGGACCTCCGCGAGGCTCCTTGGGCTTCAGCGCTCCCACTCCTGGTAACAGCGGCCACGACCGCTGGGACCACGGGTAGCGCCCGCTTTCCCTCGTCCCCTGACCAAGTCGCCGGGTCAGGCAGACTTCCCTGACTTCCTGACATCCCGGATGTGGGGAACTCCTGCCCTGGGGTCTTACCTGGTGGCTCCTCTCCCGGGACGCCCCCTCCCCCCATGGCCTGTTCCTCTTCCTGCAGGGGCCCTAGACTCAGCAGGCTGGATTCACTTAGGGGCCCTACACTGCCCATAGCAGCCCCTCCCTCCACCTCTGAGCTCTCCCCTACAGCCTCCTCACCTGTCCTCACTGTGAGCCCTGTGTGTGTAGTGTCAGTGCATGGCTTACCATCAGGTTTCACTCCCTCCTCCACTGTTGGAGGCACATTCAATACATTAACATTAGCATTCACAGTAGAGTCATGACATTCTTGGGGAGCCGAACTTGGGGGTTCAGTGGCCACATACTGGGACACTAGCCGCCCCAAATCGGTCCCAAGCAACACATTTGCAGGAATATTCGGCGTTACTCCCACCTCCCGCATCCCCCTCCCGGCACCCCAATCCAAATACACCTTGGCAACGGGCAGCGCCGGTTCAACGCCTCCAATTCCGGAGACGGAAAGGGTTTTCCCAGGTACCAAGTCTTGAGGGGACACCACCTCAGGGCGTACCAGGGTTCGTTCAGCGCCTGTGTCCCGCAGTCCCATGACCGCTGAGCGGCCGATGGTGACGGGTTGGTAATTGTCTAGGGACCTCCCACCACCCCCTCCCACACACAAAACAGTGGACGGTTTCTGGGACAGGGATGGGGCCTTCTGGCGCTGGGGACATGCAGCCTTAAAGTGTCCTGGCTGATTGCAATTATGGCAACGTCTGGGTTCTGTTCCTGGCCTGGAGAGGGCAGCAGGGGGGTACACCCCTTGCACTCTGGGGGCTGGATATGGGGCTGGGGCAGGATTGGGCTTACCCCCTCTCCAGGTGCTGCTGGCAGGCTTCTTTGGCTCCGGCGCCCTGTTGTTGGCATACTCGTCTGCCAGGGCGGCTGTAGCAGAAGCCCCTTTGGTTTCCGGTCACGGAGGAACTGCTTGAGGTCCTCTGGGCAGTTCCACAAGAATTGCTCCACGACAAACAGTTCCTGGACCTCCTGACGGGTAGTGAGCTCTAGACCCGAGGTCCAGTGCTCCGCAGCTCTCAACAGGGCCCGCATGTGGTCGGTCCAGGTGTCCTTTGAACCCCGCTGCAGGCTCCTGAACTTCCTGCGGTACGACTCCGGGGTGAGGTTGTAGTGCTGGATCAGGGCCCGCTTGATGCTGTTGTAGTCCTGCTCCTCCCCGGCAGGTAGGTCCCCCAAAACTTCCAGGGACTTACCCCTCAAACGGGGGGTCAGGTACCTTGCCCACTGATCCGGGGCCAGATGATGTTGGAGGCATGTCCTCTCAAAAGCCAGCAAAAAGGAATCCAGGTCTCCATCCTTTTCAAGCAAGGGAAAGTCCTCCGCCCGGACCTTGGAAGCCCTTGTCTCCAGTGGGCCTGGTGCGTCCAGTGGGGGCCCGTGCTGAGCCATCTCCAGTCGGTGCCGGTGCTCCGCAGCTTCACTGCGTTCTGTATGCTCCCGCTCCGCTGCTCTCTCTGCTGCTGCTTGCTCACGCTCCGCAGCTCTCTCTGCCGCTGCTTGCTCACGCTCTGCTGCTTTCTCTGCCGCCACCAGGAGTCTGTCATAGGCGGCGTCATTACCAGCCTCGAGCTGTGCCATAGCCGCTTGGAAAATGGCCTCCGATCTGGACAGGCTGGGACGGGCAGGGGGTGGACAGTCCACTGTGAGACTGAGCACGGGGGTCGGGCTCCTTGGGGAGCCCTGGCTGAGCTCCCCTCATCGGTATCGAACCCCTCATAGGCCACAGCATTGGCCTCCCCTTTGCCCTACTCCTGGTGCCTTCCGCCATCTTGGGAACCTTTGGTTACTGAAACACAGCTGCAACCCTGACCTTGCACACAACTTGTTATATTTACACTCTGACCGTCTAGTGCTGGGCTGACCTTAAGACCCCAGCAGTGAAAGTACTGCTGGTAGTCTCTAGTGTCTGGGAGTAGGGGTCCCACGCACACTATTACTCTGATCCCACCGCTGCCACCAATTTATGAGGAACTCAGCCGGCCGCCACACGGTAGCCCGGGTATCACAGCTTCTGATACCACCGCCGCTACCAAATGTGACGGACGATCCCTTTCCTCCCACGTCACCAATGGGACGTAACTCCACAGGTACAGCTCTCCGGCGCCCCCCTTTGTCTCTCAGGTCAGTAAGAGAACTGCACCTAGAGCAAATGGCCGCCGGGGAAGGTGTCCTGTTACCCACTGGGTATTCTAAGATTCGTGATCAGAGTAAAAGCATCAGCCCAAGATTAATTTTATGGTTTAATTTGCCTTAAGGGCACACTAGATAATTACAGAAATATACAGTAAAGCTATACAACGTAATTACAATGGATTTGCAGTCAGAGTAAGAATACAACAATAATGTACAAGGCTTAAAGGTATAAGCTATAGATCAATATTACCGGGTTGTATGGTCATGGGGAGGCATGGAGCTCTGCGTTCCCCAGGTGAAAGTCTTCAGTTGCTGGACAGCCCCCAATGCATGTGCTGCAGCTCCATTTGGCAAGTCTGTCCCTGGTGCTTCTGTGTGTGAAAATGGAATGAGAGGCCAGCCTCTTCTTGGCTACAGCTTTTAAACCTGCTAGGCCCTTCCCCATTTGCTTTGAAGCACGCATATTAACTGGCCTGCAATTCATATGGAGCAGGAAACAATGGCTTGAGCTTGAGCTATTTACCATACGACTGACCATCTTATTCAGACCCTGGCCTAAATCAATTAGCATGTAAAGGCCTATTGATTCATAGTGGACATCAAAGCTGGCCGTACTGAATATGCTAATAGGCCCTGTGTAGCTAAAAGTCTGTGGCTGTGTGAACTGACAAAATGGAGGCTGGTACAGGCCCTATACAAAATGGCGACAACCTTTTCCTTACAGACACTAATTTTGACCAGTTGTTAATAAACAGTTCCAAGCATTCAGCCAAGGTATTCCATCTAACATCTTGTGGTAGAACCAACTTCAGTCCTTCCATTTCCTTGTAGGTTGCATGTGCAAAATGATTATTGCGGAAATATTTAACAATTTCTACAACATGTTCCTTGACACCCGAAATAATATGCAGGTCTTTTGCCAAAAGATGCAACAAATGGGCAGAACAACCGTATGTAATGACATTTGTGTCATCCTCATGTGCCAGTTCCGCTCGCATTTTTGCCACATTGCTTGCGTTATCAGTAACTAAGCTCCTTACTTTACATCCAAACTGTTCTTGGCATTGGTGAATTGAGTTCTTAGCAATTTCAAGTAAATATTCAGCAGTATGTGAATTTCCAGATGTGTCGATTGTGTCTGTAAGGTAAGTTTCACCATCTTCTGTTGTGACACAAGTGCAAATTATGGGGTCCTTGTGGATGTTGCTCCAACCATCCAAGCTCATGTTAACAACTTTGTCTTTCAAATATTTTGTACAAGCCGCTCTTTCTTTGTCGTATACAGCCTGAAGATGTTTTCCTGAGATATCAAATCTACTTGGTGGTTTGTAGCCTGGTCTTATTCCTTCGATCATTTGTACAAACAATGGGTGTTCAACTAGTCGGAAAGAAGAATTGGTTGCAAATATGAATTTAGCAATTAATTCATCAAAATGTTCTTTCTGGCTCGTCGTAGTCTTTAAGAGGAATTTTTCTACACTTTGCACGCAAAGTTTTTTGTTGGGCTGCTTTGTTGAAGTTGTACCCAGATATTGATTGTCACGTACAGCACAAGCCATATTTGACCCTGAAAGCACAGTAATTAAAAATATAATTTGACTGCGTATTTGAAGAAATATAACGAAAATATTTTGAAACAAACTTTTTGAACAATGTAATGGTCCTCGTCCTATAAGGGCTGTCTCAAAAGTTATGCTACTCAAGTTTCCGGTGAAGTTGCTGTAATACTAGTAATATCAGAGCAACTGAAAAAAATTATGTCACAAAAGTTTTAAAAATGTTTTTTTAAAAAAATGGTCAATTTGGCAGACTTCAAAAGTGAATTGTAGCCTACAATAAAAAAAAAAAATAGGCGTATACACACTCTTTTATTTTTACTTAACGTTAATCTTCTGTGAAATATTGCCTTAACATAAATTTAAATTCTATACTCCAGAACTAGTGCTAGAAATTTTTCTTTTCATAGACTTTAACCATCCCAGTAAAACGTCTGTTAACCCCTCTCTGACATTAGACGTACTATCCCGTCCATAAAACCCGTGCCATTCTGACCATGGACGGGATAGTACGTCATGCCCTTTAATGCGACATCGCGACTTAAGTAGCGGTGATCGCATTAAAATTCCGACGCCAGCTTACCTCTTGGAAGTTGGCGTCGGCATCCCGGGCTGCGTCCTCCCCCCTCAGGCCTCCCGATCGCTGTGATTGGCTGTTGAATTCTGAACAGCCAATCACAGCCTTTCTCACTGTTTCAGCCAATCAGAGCGGCTAAAACAGTGAGATCGCAGGCTAGGATCGAGTACCGATGTACTCGATCCTAGGCCTGGGCCTAGGAAAGTCCAGACCCCCCCCGGATTGGCGCGATCGCCGATCACATCGATCGCGCCAATCGCAGGGCACAGCCGCGGTATATCCGCGCTGTGCCCTGCCTGTACCTGCCTGGATCGGTGCAGTAATAGCACCGATCCTAGGCCAGGGCCTGTAGGGCATGAAGGAGCTGATTGGCGCGATCGATGTCATCGACGATCGCGCCAATCACAGGGCACAGCAGCGGTGTGACCGCTCTGTGCCCTGCTAGGTGACCTGCCGGTGACCTGCCTAGGAATCGGAGCTGTGAGCTCCGATTACTAGGCCGGTGCCTAGCAACCGGCAATGCAGGGGTCTCCTTTGATTGGTGGGATCGATGTGATCATCGATCCCACCAATGACAGGTCACAGCAGCGATGTGACCGCTCTGTGACCTGTCTGCAAACTAGATCTGACCTGTCTGACCGCACTGCAGGGGTCCTCACACTTGCTGAGGATTCCTGCTGTGCGGTCACACTGCCAGATCTCCTCCTGTGCTGGGCCTTGTGGTGCCACAGTAGCCTGTGACACCACAACTCCTGCTGAAGAGAGAAGAAAGAAGAGAGAAGAAAGAAGAGAAAAGAAAGAAAAGACTACAAACGTGAGTTTTTGAGCCCCGATCCCTGCCCGATCCACCCCAATCCCCCCATTCCCCCCTCCCCCCTTCCCTTTCCCCTCTTTTTACCCCCCCTTTGCGCCGCCGAGCGTTGATTGGTGACGCAGTTCACCCATCAACACTTTCGCACCCCCCTCCGTGCGCACATCCAGCAGCCGCAAACTTTGATAAGTGACAGCGGTCACTTATCAGAGCTCGTTCCTGCCGTTTTTTTTTTCACCCCCCCTTTCCGCCACTCCCGTGCGCACATCCAGCAGCCACGGAACTTTGATAAGTGACACCAGTCACTTATCAGAGCTCGTTCCTGCCGTTTTTTGTTTTTTTTCACCAACTTTTCCGCCACTCCCGTGCGCACATCCAGCAGCCACGGAACTTTGATAAGTGACACCAGTCACTTATCAGAGCTCGTTCCTGCCGTTTTTTGTTTTTTTTCACCAACTTTTCCGCCACTCCCGTGCGCACATCCAGCAGCCACGGAACTTTGATAAGTGACACCAGTCACTTATCAGAGCTCGTTCCTGCTGTTTTTTTTTTGTTTTTTTTCACCAACTTTTCTGCCACTCCCGTGCGCACACCCAGCAGCCACGGAACTTTGATAAGTGACACCAGTCACTTATCAGAGCTCGTTCCTGCTGTTTTTTTTTTTTTTTTCCCACCAACTTTTCCGCCACTCCCGTGCGCACATCCAGCAGCCGCGGAACTTTGATAAGTGACACCAGTCACTTATCAGAGCTCGTTCCTGCTGTTTTTTTGTTTTTTTTTCATCTCCCTTTCCGCCACTCCCGTGCGCACATCCAGCAGCCGCGGAACTTTGATAAGTGACAGCGGTCACTTATCAGAGCTCGTGCCTGCCAGTTTTTTTTTTCACCCCCCTTTCCGCCACTCCCGTGCGCACATCCAGCAGCCGCGGAACTTTGATAAGTGACAGCGGTCACTTATCAGAGCTCGTGCCTGCCAGTTTTTGTTTTTTTTTCACCCCCTTTCCGCCACTCCCGTGCGCACATCCAGCAGCCGCGGAACTTTGATAAGTGACACCGGTCACTTATCAGAGCTCGTGCCTGCCAGTTTTTTTTTCACCCCCCTTTCCGTCACTCCCGTGCGCACATCCAGCAGCCACGGAACTTTGATAAGTGACACCGGTCACTTATCAGAGCTCGTGCCTGCTGGTTTAGACTTTTTTTCACAGGCCTTTTTTTTCCCTATTCGCTTTCTTTTCTTTTAGCTTTTTCTTTTCAGCTTAGTTTACACCAATCACTATCCCCCCCCCCCACACACACACACAGTTATAAATAAAGTTCACACAAAGCACCACATTCACAAAAAAAATGTCCCGCCCGTCACGCTCATCCCAACAGCGCTATTCAGTGGAGGAGGCATACGCTATCCTTGCCTCCGACACTGATAGCGAGGGAGAGGATCCCACATTTCTTTATTTTTCAGATGAAGATTCTTCTTCCTCCTCATCTTCCTCCTCGGGTCCTGCGGAACCGCCACGCAGACGCCCCAGGACAGAACATGAGGCAGCGCCCGCCCCTGAAAATGAACCAGCGCACCCCTCTTCGGACCCCGTATGGACCCCGGCCCCCGAAAATTACGAGCCACTGATTCCTGATTTTGTGGCAGAATCAGGAATCAGGTTTGACTCCACCGGCTTCACAGAAATAGACTTTTTCAAAGTCTTTTTCTCTGAGGATTTAATTAACCTCATGGTGGAGCAAACAAATTTGTACGCTCGGCAATTTTTGGCGCAAAACCCCCGTTCATCATTTTCCAACTGGTCTCCTGTAGACGCAGTTGAAATGATGCAGTTTTGGGGCCTGGTCCTCCATATGGGGATCCTGAAGAAGCCAGAAATTCGGCAATATTGGAGTGTTGATATTTTATACAACACTCCACTGTTCCGAATGGTCATGGCTCGGACGCGTTTTGAGGCCATCCACAAATTCCTGCATTATAATGATAATGCACAGTGTCCCCCACGAGATGACCCCAACTTTGACCGCCTGTTCAAAGTTCGGCCGGTCATCGAACACTTCAACAAAAAGTTTGCTGAAGTGTACGTGCCCCAAAGGGACATCTGCGTGGATGAGTCCTTGGTTCATTTTAAGGGACGGCTCGCATTCCGCCAGTACCTGCCCAGCAAGAGGGCAAGGTACGGAATTAAACTCTACAAGCTGTGTGAGAGTACCTCAGGGTACACACACAGCTTTAGAGTTTACGAAGGAAAGGACACCAGGATTGTACCCCCTGAGTGTCCCCCCGTCCTGGGAGTGAGTGGGAAAATTGTGTGGGATTTGGTGCACCCACTGCTGGATAAAGGTTATCACCTTTACACTGATAACTTTTATTCCAGCATCCCACTCTACAAATCCCTCTCTGCGCGAGGTACCGCAGCCTGCGGTACCGTCCGCAAAAATCAGAGAGGCCTCCCGAAGACGCTACTTGGGCAGATGCTCAGAAAGGGTGAGAGCAGAGCCCAATGTAGCGACCACCTGTTGGTGGTCAAGTACAAGGACAAGAGGGATGTCCTTCTCTTGACCACCATACATGGTGATGGCAGCGCCCTCAGCACTGTACGGGGTACCTCTACACAGGTCCGCAAACCGGACTGTGTACTGGGGTACAATAAATACATGGGGGGTGTTGATCTCTCTGATCAACTCCTCCAACCGTACAGTGCTTTGAGAAAGGCCAAGGTGTGGTACAAGAAGCTGTCCGTGCACATCGTCCAAATGGCAATGCTCAACGCTTTCCTGCTGTCACGATGTGCACGCAACAGCGATACGACGTACCTTCAGTTTCAGGAGGTAGTGGTTAAGGCCCTGATGTTTGGCGCTCAGGAAACAGCGGGCCCCAGTACTTCCGGAACTGAAGGTGCTCGTATCATACCAGGTCAGCATTTCCCGGGGGTGGTCCCGCCAACTGGAAGCAAAGGTAAGCCACAAAAAAGGTGCCGAGTGTGTTACAAAAGGGGAATACGCAAGGACACCACTTACCAATGCGACACCTGCCCCGAAAAACCTGGCCTGTGTATGAAGGATTGTTTCAAATTGTACCACACCTCAATGCACTACTAATTTACTTTACAGGAAAGATTAGTTCCAGAAGGGGGGCACATTTAGAAAAGTTCCTTGGGAGTCTACTTTCCAAAATTATGTCACTTGTGGGTTTTTTTTACTGTTTAGGCACATCAGGGGCTCTGCAAACGGAACATGACGCCCGCAGACCATTCCATCAAAGTCTGCTTCCAAAACGTCACAATTTCCCTTCTGAGCCCCAAATTGTGCCCGAACAGTTTTTTCCCACATATGGGGTACCAGTGTACTCAGGACAAATTGAACAACAACTTTTGGTGTCCAATTTCTCCTCTTAACCTTGGGAAAATAAAAAATTGGGGACTAAAACATCATTTGTGTGAGGTAAAAAGTAGGATTTTTTTTTTTCACACCTGGGCATTATAAACTTTAGTGAAACACTTGGGGGTTCAAAGTGCTCATCACACACCTAGATAAGTTCCTTAGGGGTCTAGTTTCCAAAATGGGGTCACATGTGGGGGGTTTCCACTGTTTAGGCACATCAGGGGCTCTGCTAACGGAACATGACGCCCGCAGACCATTCCATCAAAGTCTGCATTCCAAAACGTCACTGCTTCCCTTCCGAGCCCTGCCGTGTGCCCAAACAGTGTATCCCCCCAACATATGGGGTATCAGCGTACTCAGGACAAATTGGACAACCACTTTTGGGGTCCAATTTCTCCTCTTACTCTTGGGAAAATAAAAAATTGGGGACTAAAACATCACTTTTGTGGAAAAAAAAAATATTTTTTTTTTTCACACCTGGGCATTATAAACTTTAGTGAAACACTTGGGGGTTCAAAGTGCTCATCACACACCTAGATAAGTTCCTTAGGGGGTCTAGTTTCCAAAATGGGGTCACATGTGGGGGGTTTCCACTGTTTAGGCACATCAGGGGCTCTGCTAACGGAACATGACGCCCGCAGACCATTCCATCAAAGTCTGCATTCCAAAACGTCACTGCTTCCCTTCCGAGCCCTGCCGTGTGCCCAAACAGTGTATCCCCCCAACATATGGGGTATCAGCGTACTCAGGACAAATTGGACAACCACTTTTGGGGTCCAATTTCTCCTCTTACTCTTGGGAAAATAAAAAATTGGGGACTAAAACATCACTTTTGTGGAAAAAAAAAATATTTTTTTTTTTCACGCCAGGGCATTATAAACGTTAGTGAAACACTTGGGGGTTCAAAGTGCTCACCACACACCTAGATAAGTTCCTTAGGGGGTCTAGTTTCCAAAATGGGGTCACATGTGGGGGTTTCCACTGTTTAGGCACATCAGGGGCTCTGCTAACGGAACATGACGCCCGCAGACCATTCCATCAAAGTCTGCATTCCAAAACGTCACTGCTTCCCTTCCGAGCCCTGCCGTGTGCCCAAACAGTGTATCCCCCCAACATATGGGGTATCAGCGTACTCAGGACAAATTGGACAACCACTTTTGGGGTCCAATTTCTCCTCTTACTCTTGGGAAAATAAAAAATTGGGGACTAAAACATCACTTTTGTGGAAAAAAAAAATATTTTTTTTTTTCACGCCAGGGCATTATAAACGTTAGTGAAACACTTGGGGTTCAAAGTGCTCACCACACACCTAGATAAGTTCCTTAGGGGGTCTAGTTTCCAAAATGGGGTCACATGTGGGGGTTTCCACTGTTTAGGCACATCAGGGGCTCTGCTAACGGAACATGACGCCCGCAGACCATTCCATCAAAGTCTGCATTCCAAAACGTCACTGCTTCCCTTCCGAGCCCTGCCGTGTGCCCAAACAGTGTATCCCCCCAACATATGGGGTATCAGCGTACTCAGGACAAATTGGACAACCACTTTTGGGGTCCAATTTCTCCTCTTACCCTTGGGAAAATAAAAAATTGGGGACTAAAACATCACTTTTGTGGAAAAAAAAAATATATTTTTTTTTTCACGCCAGGGCATTATAAACGTTAGTGAAACACTTGGGGGTTCAAAGTGCTCACCACACACCTAGATAAGTTCCTTAGGGGGTCTAGTTTCCAAAATGGGGTCACATGTGGGGGGTTTCCACTGTTTAGGCACATCAGGGGCCCTCCAAACGCGACATGGCGTCCGTTCGCAATTCCAGCCAATTTTGGTTTGGAAAAGTCAAACGGCGCTCCTTCCCTTTCAAGCCCTGCCGTGCGCCCAAACAGTGGTTCCCCCCCCACATATGGGGTATCAGCGTACTCAGGACATGTTGGACAACAAATTTTGGTGTCCAATTTCTCCTCTTACCCTTGGGAAAATAAAAAATTGGGGACTAAAACATCATGCTTGTGGAAAAAATATGATTTTTTTTTCTTCACGGCTCTACATTACAAACTTGCGTGAAGCACTTGAGGGTTCAAAGTGCTCACCACACATCTAGATAAGTTCCTTAGGGGGTCTAGTTTCCAAAATGGGGTCACATGTGGGGGTTTCCACTGTTTAGGCACATCAGGGGCCCTCCAAACGCAACATGGCGTCCGTTCGCAATTCCAGCCAATTTTGGTTTGGAAAAGTCAAACGGCGCTCCTTCCCTTTCAAGCCCTGCCGTGCGCCCAAACAGTGGTTCCCCCCCACATATGGGGTATCAGCGTACTCAGGACATGTTGGACAACAACTTTTGTGGTCCAATTTCTCCTCTTACCCTGGGGAAAATAAAAAATTGGGGACTAAAACATCATGCTTGTGGAAAAAATATGATTTTTTTTCTTCACGGCTCTACATTACAAACTTGCGTGAAGCACTTGAGGGTTCAAAGTGCTCACCACACATCTAAATAAGTTCCTTAGGGGGTCTAGTTTCCAAAATGGGGTCACATGTGGGGGCTTCCACTGTTTAGGCACATCAGGGGCCCTCCAAACGCGACATGGCGTCCGTTCGCAATTCCAGCCAAATTTGGTTTGGAAAAGTCAAACGGCGCTCCTTCCCTTTCAAGCCCTGCCGTGCGCCCAAACAGTGGTTCCCCCCACATATGGGGTATCGGCGTACTCAGGACATGTTGGACAACAACTTTTGGTGTCCAATTTCTCCTCTTACCCTTGGGAAAATAAAAAATTGGGGACTAAAACATCATGCTTGTGGAAAAAATATGATTTTTTTTCTTCACGGCTCTACATTACAAACTTGCGTTAAGCACTTGAGGGTTCAAAGTGCTCACCACACATCTAGATAAGTTCCTTAGGGGGTCTAGTTTCCAAAATGGGGTCACATGTGGGGGGTTTCCACTGTTTAGGCACATCAGGGGCCCTCCAAACGCAACATGGCGTCCGTTCGCAATTCCAGCCAATTTTGGTTTGGAAAAGTCAAACGGCGCTCCTTCCCTTTCAAGCCCTGCCGTGCGCCCAAACAGTGGTTCCCCCCCACATATGGGGTATCAGCGTACTCAGGACATGTTGGACAACAACTTTTGTGGTCCAATTTCTCCTCTTACCCTTGGGAAAATAAAAATTTGGGGACTAAAACATCATGTTTGTGGAAAAAATATGATTTTTTTTCTTCACGGCTCTACATTACAAACTTGCGTGAAGCACTTGAGGGTTCAAAGTGCTCACCACACATCTAGATAAGTTCCTTAGGGGGTCTAGTTTCCAAAATGGGGTCACATGTGGGGAGTTTCCACTGTTTAGGCACATCAGGGGCCCTCCAAACGCAACATGGCCTCCGTTCGCAATTCCAGCCAATTTTGGTTTGGAAAAGTCAAACGGCGCTCCTTCCCTTTCAAGCCCTGCCGTGCGCCCAAACAGTGGTTCCCCCCACATATGGGGTATCGGCGTACTCAGGACATGTTGGACAACAACTTTTGTGGTCCAATTTCTCCTCTTACCCTTGGGAAAATAAAAATTTGGGGACTAAAACATCATGTTTGTGGAAAAAATATGATTTTTTTTCTTCACGGCTCTACATTACAAACTTGCGTGAAGCACTTGAGGGTTCAAAGTGCTCACCACACATCTAGATAAGTTCCTTAGGGGGTCTAGTTTCCAAAATGGGGTCACATGTGGGGGTTTCCACTGTTTAGGCACATCAGGGGCCCTCCAAACGCAACATGGCGTCCGTTCGCAATTCCAGCCAATTTTGGTTTGGAAAAGTCAAACGGCGCTCCTTCCCTTTCAAGCCCTGCCGTGCGCCCAAACAGTGGTTCCCCCTCACATATGGGGTATCGGCGTACTCAGGACATGTTGGACAACAACTTTTGTGGTCCAATTTCTCCTCTTACCCTTGGGAAAATAAAAATTTGGGGACTAAAACATCATGTTTGTGGAAAAAATATGATTTTTTTTTTCACGGCTCTACATTACAAACTTGCGTGAAGCACTTGAGGGTTCAAAGTGCTCACCACACATCTAGATAAGTTCCTTAGGGGGTCTAGTTTCCAAAATGGGGTCACATGTGGGGGGTTTCCACTGTTTAGGCACATCAGGGGCCCTCCAAACGCAACATGGCGTCCGTTCGCAATTCCAGCCAATTTTGGTTTGGAAAAGTCAAACGGCGCTCCTTCCCTTTCAAGCCCTGCCGTGCGCCCAAACAGTGGTTCCCCCTCACATATGGGGTATCGGCGTACTCAGGACATGTTGGACAACAACTTTTGTGGTCCAATTTCTCCTCTTACCCTTGGGAAAATAAAAATTTGGGACTAAAACATCATGTTTGTGGAAAAAATATGATTTTTTTTCTTCACGGCTCTACATTACAAACTTGCGTGAAGCACTTGAGGGTTCAAAGTGCTCACCACACATCTAGATAAGTTCCTTAGGGGGTCTAGTTTCCAAAATGGGGTCACATGTGGGGGGTTTCCACTGTTTAGGCACATCAGGGGCCCTCCAAACGCGACATGGCGTCCGTTCGCAATTCCAGCCAATTTTGGTTTGGAAAAGTCAAACGGCGCTCCTTCCCTTTCAAGCCCTGCCGTGCGCCCAAACAGTGGTTCCCCCCACATATGGGGTATCAGCGTACTCAGGACAAGTTGGACAACAACTTTTGTGGTTCAATTTCTCCTCTTACCCTTGGGAAAATAAAAATTTGGGGACTAAAACATCATGCTTGTGGAAAAAATATGATTTTTTTTCTTCACGGCTCTACATTACAAACTTGCGTGAAGCACTTGAGGGTTAAAACTGCTCACCACACATCTAGATAAGTTCCTTAGGGGGTCTAGTTTCCAAAATGGGGTCACATGTGGGGGATTTCCACTGTTTAGGCACATCGGGGCCTCTCCAAACGCGACATGGCGTCTGTTCTCAATTCCAGCCAATTTTGGTTTGGAAAAGTCAAACTGCGCTCCTTCCATTCCGAGCTCTGCCGTGTGCCCAAACAGTGGTTTTCCCTGACATATGGGGTATCGGCGTACTCAGGAGAAATTGCACAACAACTTTATCAGTCCTTTTTCTCCTTTTTCCCTTGTGAAAATAAAAAAATGTTTGTAAAAGATCATTTTTGTGACTAAAAAGTAAAATGTTCATTTTTTCCTTCCACGTTGCTTCAGCTCCTGTGAAGCACCTGAAGGGTTAATAAACTTCTTGAATGTGGTTTTGAGTACCTTGAGGGGTGTAGTTTTTAGAATGGTGTCACTTTTGGGTATTTTCTGCTATATAGACCCTCAAAGTGACTTCAAATATGAGGTGGTCCCGAAAAAAATGGCTTTGTAAATTTTGTTGTAAAAATGAGAAATCGCTGGTCAACTTTTAACCCTTATAATTTCCTAACAAAAAAAATTTTGCTTCCAAAATTGTGCTGATGTAATGTAGACATGTGGGAAATGTTATTTCTTAACTATTTTGTGTGACATATTTCTCTGTTTTAAGGGAATAAAAATTCAAAGTTTGAAAATTGCAAATTTTCAAAATTTTTGCCATATTTGCGTTTTTTTCATAAATAAATGCAAGTTATATGGAAGAAATTTTACCACTATCATGAAGTACAATATGTCACGAGAAAACAATCTCAGAATCGCGAAGATCCGTTGAAGCGTTCCAGAGTTATAACCTCATAAAGAGACAGTGGTCAGAATTGTAAAAATTGGCCCGGTCATTAACGTGCAAACCACCCTTGGGGGTGAAGGGGTTAAAATAGGTTGTAATTGCCAGACTTACCACTAGTGCTAGGGTCCTGGTGCATAAGAAGCTGTGGGGGTTCATTGACATTAGTTGTATCACTATCAACATCTTCATTTCCCTTCTGGTTGCAGTTTTCATAATGTGATTTCAAACGGCAAACAAGTCCTTGGATATCCTTTTGACAGTATTTGCACTTTGCTCTCCCACCTTTCTTTCCAAGCTCTGCTGGCATCTCAACAAAATGAACCCAAATAGGGTCTCTCTTACGACCTGCCATGGCTCACGCAGATCACTTCTGAAGTTTGATTGTTACTACAGCCAAGTACTGCTGACTGACTATCCAACAAGTTTGGGCATGTCAACTGAATGGAAAAAGAAACTGAAACCAAGCTACAGAAAGTGAAACCAAGCTAGAAGTGTGGAGTTAATTGAACAATGATTGAAAGTTTTAGATTTTAATCATGATTTATATTTAAAAAATCTTTTGATTTAAATCAGTGATTTAAATCATGATTAAAATCACGATTTAAATCGATCTGATTTAAATAGAAAAAAATTATTTGATTTAAATCATGATTTAAATCGTTGATTTAAATCGGCGTGATTTAAATCAATCCACCCTGACAGTAATACTACATATAGTTTGATACCATGAGTACTACATATAGTATGATAGCAGTAGTACTACATATAGTATGATAGCAGTAATACTACATATAGTATGATAGCAGTAAGGCCGGCGTCACACTCACTGTACAAAAATACAGACCATATTGTACAAGCGTAATACGCCAAAATGTTGCCGGCACAACAATCCGTATTTCATCCGTTGTCAGGGTGCAGCTGTGTATTTTGCGCATGTAAGCATCCGTTTGTAATCCGTATGGCATCCGTACAGCGTATTTTTCTCGCCGCCTTGCAAAATGGACATTTAACGGTTTTTAGGCCTGAAACTCATTGAAATCATCTTGCTTATTTCTCGCAAGTCACACGCCTGGTCCGTGTGTAATCCGTTGTTTTCTCGCACCCATAGACTTTCATTGGCATACAACGGGCGTAATACGTGTACAATCGCAGCATGCTGCGGGTGTCTCGCACCGTAAGATGCGCCCGAGAAAAATATGCATGATCAGAGCTGCCCAATAGAGAAATATTGGTCCGTGTGTAATGCGTGGTTTTCACGCCTCTCACTCGTCCGTATTCCTCCTTAGTGTGACGCCGGCCTAATACTACATATAGCATGATAGCAGTAATATTACATATAGTATGATAGCAGTAATACTACATACAGTATGATACCTTGAGTACTACATATAATATGACAGCAGTAGTACTACATATAGTATGATAGCAGTAATACTACATATAGTCTCATAGCAGTACTACATACAATATGATAGCAGTAATGCTACTTATAGTATGGTAGCAGTAGTACTACATATATGGCACTTTGATAGCAGTAATACCACATATAGTATAATAACAGTAATACTACATATAGTATGATAGTAGTACTACATGTAGTATGATAACAGTAATACTACATATAGTATGATAGCAGTAGTTCTAAATATACAGTAGTATTACATATAGTATCATAGCAGTAATACTACATATAGTATGATAGCAGTAGTACTACATATAGTATGATACCATGAGTACTACATATAGTATAATAGCAGTAGTACTACATATAGTATGATAGCAGTAATACTACATATAGTATGATAGCAGTAATACTACATACAGTATGATAGCAGTAATACTACATACAGTATGATAGCAGTAGTACTACATAGTTTGATAGCAGTAATACTACATACAGTATGATAGCAGTAATACTACATATAGTATGATAGCAGTAATATGAAATATAGTATGATAGCAATACTACATACAGTATGATAGCAGTTATACTGCATACAGTATGATAGCAGTAGTACTACATATAGTATGATAACCGTAGTACTACATATAGTATGAAAACAGTAGTACCACATACAGTATGATAGCAGTAGAACTACATATAGTGTGATAGCAGTAGAACTACATATAGAATGATAGTAGTACTACATACTGTATGATAGCAGTAATACTACATATAGTAGCAGTACTACATATAGTATGATAGCAGAAGTACTACATATAGTAAAAAGCAGTAATACTACATAGTAATACTACATGTAGAATGATAGTAGTAATAGAACATATAGTATGATAGCAGTAATACTACATATAGTATGATAGCAGTAATACAACATATAGTATGATAGTAGCAATACCACATATAGTATGATAGCAGTAATACTGCATATAGTATGATAGTAGTAGTAATACATGTAGTATACCAGTAATACTAC
Organism: Oophaga sylvatica; assembly: GCA_033576555.1. NCBI lineage: Eukaryota > Metazoa > Chordata > Amphibia > Anura > Dendrobatidae > Oophaga > Oophaga sylvatica. Next base: position 44,369 of record JARQOD010002647.1, on the reverse strand, counting down.
ATGTAGTATGATAGCAGTAGTACCACATATAGTATGATAGCAGTAATACTGCATATAGTATGGTAACAGTAATACTACATACAGTATGATAGCAGTAATTCTACATGTAGTATGATAGCAGTAATACTACAGGGGTTGGACAAAATAATGGAAACACCTAACGTTTTGGCATCATAATCTTCGAACATGTTATAAACATGCAAACCGTGACATATGGTAATGTTTTGCAGTTGATTATTTGTGTTATGTGATGTGTGTATGTAAATTGTTTGTTTTGCATAATTGTAAGAACATTGATGAGAAACTGATACCAATGGCAGACCTCTCGGATTTTCAAAGAGGCCAAATTGTTGGTGCTGGTATGGCAAGCACTAGTGTAACCGAAAGTGCCCAAATGCTTGGCGTGTCAAGAGGTACTGTCTCCAAAGTAATGACTGCGTTTGAAAGAGAAGGAAAAACGTCTGCAGCAAAGCACTGGTCCGGCCGAAAGTCGAAGTTGACTGAGAGAGACGGTCGGACTCTAAAGCGAATTGTGAGAGAGGATCGCAAGACCACGGCCCCGAAAATCACTGCTGAGCTCAATGAACACCTACAGAACCCAGTTTCCACGAAAACTGTTCGTCGGGAGCTGAACAAATCTGGATTCCACGGAAGAGCTGCAATTCGAAAACCGCTGCTCTCAATGACAAATGTTTCCTAGCGTTTAGAGTGGTGAAGAAACCTCCAGAATTGGTCCCTCGAGCCGTGGAAACATGTCATATTCTCAGACCAATCATCGTTTACCCTATTTCCGACCTCCGCGTGTACGTTTGGAGACAGCCGAAAGAAGCATTCCATCCAGACTGCCTTCTCCCAACCGTAAAACATGGCGGAGGTTCTGTGATGATCTGGGGTGCTATTTCGTGGAGATCCGCCAGGCCAATATCGCTTCATGGAAGAATTAACAGCCTCGATTATTTAGGCATTTTGGGCGACCAAGTGCATCCTATGGTTCAAGCACTGTTCCCGGAGGGGAACGCCATCTTTCAGGATGATAATGCACCAATTCATACAGCTAGAATCGTTAAAGCATGGCACGAGGAACATTCTAATGAAGTTGAGCATCTCATCTGGCCCCCACATCCCCAGACCTCAACATTATTGAGCATTTATTGTTGATTTTAGAGATTCAAGTTAGACGTCGATTTCCGCAGCCATCGACGCTCAAAGAACTGGAGGGTGTTTTAAGTGAATAATGGGTTAAAATTCCTTTGGAAACAATTCACGCCTTGTATGAATCCATACTTTCGAGAATTGAGGCTGTAATCGCCGCAAAAGGTGGACCTACACCATATTAAACTAACTTTTGTTGATGTTTCCAGGTGTTTCCATTATTTTGTCCAACCCCTGTACATATAGTATGATAGCAGTAGTACTACATATAGTATGAAAACAGTAATACTACATACAGTATGATAGCAGTAGTACTACATATAGTATGATAGCAGTAATACTACATATAGTATGATAGCAGTAATTCTACATATAGTATGATAGCAGTAATACTACATATAGTATGATAGCAGTAGTACTACATATAGTATGATAGCAGTAGTACTACATATAGTATGATAGCAGTAATACTACATATAGTATGATAGCAGTAGTACTACATATAGTATGATAGCAGTAATACTACATATAGTATGATAGTAGTAATACTACATACAGTATGATAGCAGTAATACTACATATAGTATGATAGCAGTAATACTACATATAGTATGATAGCAGTATTACTACATAGTATGATAGCAGTAATACTACGCGTAGTATGATAGCAGTAATACTACATGTAGTATGATAGCAGTAATTCTATATATAGTATGATAGCAGTAATACTACATATAGTATGATAGTAGTAGTACTACATATAGTATGATAGCAGTAGTACTACATAGTATGATAGCAGTAGTACTATATAGTATGATAGCAGTAATTCTACATATAGTATGATAGCAGTAATTCTACATATAGTATGATAGCAGTAATACTACATATAGTATGATAGCAGTAATACTACATATAGTATGCTAGCAGTAATTCTACATATAGTATGATAGCAGTAATACTACATATAGTATGATACTAGTAGTACTACATATAGTATGATAGCAGTAGTACTACATAGTATGATAACTCTACCAAGAAGGAAACAGTATAAAGTGCTGTTATAAAATGTATAAATTTTATTAAATATTGCAAAAATATTTTACAAATGACAAAAAATGTGACTAAGAAATGAACACAAAAATAAAAAAGAAAAAGAAAAAATTTAATAACTATTGAAACAGGTACTACCAACCAATATTAAAATGGGGATGAAATCACAAATGGTCAGACCTATTAGCATTATATTTAGTAGTATACTCCCGAAACTGAAACCAGCCTATAGAACGTAGTAATATATCAGCCTATTAAGGCTGCATGAATGTCAATATATCTCAGCGGCTGAAATGCAGGATGAAGATTACATGGGCATTAAAATATATGCTATTAAGTGCTGTTAAGTATCCAGCCTGAACACTATATGTATGGTGCCCTCATGTAGGTATTATAACAACAAAGCCAGCCGGGTAAGTAAGTAGTAGGTCAGCTTGCTAATAGCTGAATTCACATCCATATACCACGGCGGCTGATATGAAGTTTAAACAAAGTTACGGGCAACTTACATTGGTGGTGGTCAGTGCTCTGCGATATCCCCAAAGCGCCCCAACGCGCGTTTCGTCCCTTCGTCAGGAGGCGAACGCAGGTTGGAAGGGGTGTGTACTTTAAATAGGGAAAAACAACCAATGAAAATCTGAGTTTCGATTTATTCATGTGTGTCAATTAAGTGGGGTTTGATTGCGCATGTGCCGCTGACGTCAGCCCTCTCTTTGGCGTCCTGGGTTACGGCCGTGGAACACAGGCTCGAATGGGCCGTCTAAAAGTCGGCGCATGCGTCCTGCTTCCTATGCCCGCTCGCCAGGACGCCGACGGCTGCACCCGCTGCCACATGCGTCAGACCACATAAAAGACTGTGGGTAGTAGGAGATGAATTCAATCGTAAGTTAAAAACACAGGACGTTAATAAAAAGACTAGTGCTTATCGTGAGGAAATGTGACTAGTAAAGATCTAGTGTATTATAATAATTGCACAAGGCAAAGAGCTGTATAAAGCAAATAACAGATGACATATGCAATAAATGATAAATAATATAACAAATAATAATTAATACATCATATCTACTTCAGTATATGACAGATATAAAAAAGATAAAAAGTAAATAAGACAAATAATCAAAGTACTATATTACATAAACAGAAAAAGTGAGCAATGTGAATATTGGTAATGATGAAGATGAAACGTCCATATGTTGCAAGATAATAACAGCAATTCCATTCTTAGGCCGGCGTCACACTGGCGACAGAATCGGACGACTGCAATGCGATGAAAAATCGTATTGCAGTCTGCCCTATGTTAATCTATGGAGCAGCTCCCAGTATCAGATTTTTTGTGGTCCGTTTTAAACGTCCGTGTGCAATCGCAGCATGCTGCGATTGTCACCGATTGTGGGTCGACTATCGCCAATGCAAGTCTATGGGAGCGATGAAAAATCTGATTACAAACGGACTGCATGTGTGACTCTCAATTATTAACCTGCCTTAAGGTCACCTTTCAATACTAAGGTGACATTAAGGTGAGATTATTAACCATTCGCCACCGCTACAGGGCAATGGTAATAGAAGGGCAAAGTGCCAGAAAGGGCGAATCTAATTATAGATTTGCCCTTTCTGGGGTGTCTGGGGGCAGATGTTAGTAGCCAGGGGGGGCACAAAAAATGTACCCTCCTGTTATGTAACGGTAGCTGAGGAGTGCAGGTAAAAAAGGAAATACACCAGAGCAGTTGGAATCTATGAGATTGCAGTACCCTGACTAACCACCGCAACTAGAGGCGGCCGTGGAGCGTTCCTACGTTGGTCCTAGACGCCTCGTCACAGCCTGAGAAACTAACTACACCTAAAGATAGAAATAGGAAAGCTATCTGCCCCGGAGCAGAACCCCAAAGATAATAGAAAGCCCCCAAACATGTAATGGCGGTTAGACAAGAGGAAATACTGACACAGAAAGAAAATAGTATGAGCAAACGCTGGGGCCCAAACTATCTAAATAGAAAAGGACAGGAAGGGTACTTACTGCAATCTCAGAAAACCCTGAAAAAACACCAACTCTACTAATTTCAAAATCACCTGAGATCACACGACCTCTACCACCTAAATTAGTTCTCTGGTGTAAAAAAAAAATCAAAACAGCAGCCACTGAAAAAAAACTGGAAAAAGCAAAAGTACAAAACACAGTGGCTGGACTAAACTGAGAGGGCAAAAGCCCCCGGAGGGGACCCAGAAGGCCCCACAGAAGTGCAGGACAAAATGCAAAAATATAGCAAAAACACACAATAAGAAATTGTCTTATCTGATAGCAGGAGATGCAGACACGACACAGCAGGCTACAAGGGAAACTGGAAAGAAGGATTCAGACCAGAACAATTGATCACCGGCAACCCTGATGGGAAAATGACTCCCTTATATAAGACCAATCAGTAACACCTGATTCCCAGTCCTCACAATCCTCACTAGTACCGCTTGTAACCACCAGAGGGAGCCTCTGCTCAGAACTCATCTCAAACCCATTCACAACAGTACCCCCCCTTGAGGAGGGGTCACCGAACCCTCATTTGAGCAACCAGGTCGGTCAGGATGAGTTCTATGATACGCACGGATAAGTCTCCTAGCATGGATGTCCGAAGCAAACACCCAAGAATTGTCTTCCTGACCATAACCTCTCCATTTAACCAAATACTGGAGTCTTCGTCTAGAAAAACGAGAATCCAATATTTTCTCAACCACATACTCCAGATTGCCCTCAACCAAAACAGGGTCAGGAGGCACAGCAGCAGGAACCACTGGCTCAACAAACCTCTTCAACAAGGACTTGTGGAACACGTTATGGATCTTAAATGTCCCTGGAAGAAGCAAACGAAAAGAAACAGGATTAATAATCTCCATGATCTTATAAGGTCCAATGAACCTAGGCTTAAATTTAGGAGATGCTACTCTCATAGGAATATTCTTTGAGGACAACCAGACCAAGTCCCCCACTTTAAACCGAGGACCATCAGTCCTATGCCGGTTAGCAAACCGCTGGGCCTTCTCCTGAGAGAGGGACAACCTCTCCACTACCTGGTCCCAAATCTGCTGCATACGCTCAACAACAGAGTCAACACCTGGACAGACAGAAGCCTCCGTCTGTCCTGAAGAAAATCGAGGGTGAAACCCAGAATTACAGAAAAACGGAGACATCAAAGTGGCAGAGCTAGCCCTATTATTAAGAGCAAACTCAGCCAAAGGCAAAAAAGAGACCCAGTCATCCTGATCAGCAGACACAAAGCATCTTAGATAAGTCTCCAATGTCTGGTTTGTTCTCTCAGTTTGACCATTGGTCTGAGGATGAAATGCCGAGGAGAAAGACAATTGAACACCCAGTTTAGAACAAAAAGTCCTCCAAAATCTGGAAACAAACTGGACTCCTCTGTCAGACACAATGTTCTCAGGAATGCCGTGTAAACGAACCACGTGCTGAAGGAACAACGGCACCAATTCAGAGGAGGAAGGCAACTTAGGTAATGGCACAAGATGTATCATTTTGGAAAACCTATCACAAATTACCCAGATGGTGGTCATTCTCTGAGAAACAGGAAGATCGGAAATGAAATCCATAGAGATATGGGTCCATGGTCTCTTGGGCACAGGCAATGGCATCAACAAACCACTAGAGCGAGAGCAAGGCTTGGAGCGAGAGCAAGTCCCGCAGGACTGCACAAATTCCCTGACATCGCGAGACAAGGTAGACCACCAAAAGGACCGACTAACCAAGTCTCTGGTACCAAAAATTCCGGGATGCCCAGCCAATGCGGAACAATGAATCTCAGACATCACACTCTTCTTCCACTGGTCCGGGACAAACAATTTTCCAACAGGGCAGCGCTCGGGCCTATCCTCCTGACACCCCTCCAGAGCAAGTCTCAAATTGGGCGAGATGGCGGAAAGAACTACACCCTCCTTCAAAATAACAGAGGGATCAGATAGCTCAGGAGAGTCCGCAAGGAAACTCCTCGAGAGGGCATCCGCCTTAACATTCTTAGTGCCAGGAAGAAAGGAAACCACAAAATTAAAACGTGTGAAAAACAAGGCCCACCTGGCCTGTCTAGGATTGAGTCGCTTGGCAGATTCCAGATAGACCAGATTCTTATGGTCCGTAAGGACCACCACCTGACTCCAGCCAATGTCTCCACTCTTCAAAAGCCCACTTCATGGCCAATAACTCCCGATTACCCACGTCATAATTACGTTCAGTAGGAGAAAATTTTCGAGAGAAAAAGGCACAAGGGTTACTTTTAGAGGTCTCTGGATCTTTTTGGGACAAAACGGCACCTGCCCCAATTTCAGAGGCATCAACCTCCACCTGAAATGGCAGAGAAACATCAGGCTGCCGTAGAACAGGAGCAGAAGTGAATCTCTGCTTAAGTTCCTGAAACGCAGAGACTGCCTCAGGAGGCCAATTCACCACATCAGAACCCTTTCTGGTCAAATCAGTTAATGGTTTAACAATAACCGAGAAATTACCAATAAATTTACGATAAAAATTGGCAAAACCCAAAAATCTCTGAAGAGCCTTTAATGAAGTAGGTTGGACCCAATCACAGATGGCCTGAACCTTGACCGGGTCCATTTCAATAACAGATGGGGACAAAATGAATCCCAGAAATGAGATCTTCTGTACGCCAAAAAGACACTTTGATCCCTTCACATACAGAGCATTCTCTCTCAAAATCTGGAATACAGTTCGAACATGTTTCACATGAGAGTCCCAGTCATTAGAAAAAATCAAGATATCATCCAAATAAACAATCAGAAACTTGTCCACAAAATCTCTGAAAATGTCATTCATGAAGGACTGGAAGACGGAAGGAGCATTAGTGAGCCCAAAGGGCAACACAAGGTACTCAAAATGCCCTTCAGGGGTGTTAAATGCCGTCTTCCATTCATCCCCGTGCTTAATGCGAATAAGGTTATACGCCCCCCTGAGGTCAAGCTTGGTAAACCAAGTAGCGTTTTTCACCCTGGAAAACAGGTCAGAAATCAAGGGTAACGGGTATTGATATTTCACAGTAATATTGTTCAAGAGACGATAATCAATACACGGCCTTAATGAACCATCTTTTTTGGCCACAAAGAAAAAACCGGCACCTAAGGGTGAAGAGGATGGTCTGATATGACCCTTCTCCAATGATTCCTTGATATAAGACCGCATAGCGTCATGTTCAGGTACAGACAAGTTAAAAAGGCGACCTTTAGGGAATTTACTACCTGGCACTAATTCAATAGCGCAGTCATAGCTCCTATGGGGAGGCAGGGATGAGATTTACTTTCGCTAAACACATCAGAAAAATCAAACAAAAAGTCAGGAACATCCTCAGCCTGGGGGGAGGCAGAAAAAACAGGAGTGTTGGTATTAACACATTGGCAGCCCCAACTGGTTACAGACACAGATTTCCAATCCAAAACAGGATTATGAGACTGTAACCAAGGGAAACCCAGCACTATAATGTCATGCAGATTATATAGAACCAAAAATTTGCAGCACTCCTGGTGATCAGGTTCAACCCTCATTATCACCTGAGTAGAAAACTGGGGTTTATTCTCAGCCAAAGGGGTAGAATCGATCCCCAGTAAAGGAATAGACTTCTGTAGGGGTATCAAGGGAAACCCACAACGTTTAGCAAAATCATAATCCATCAGGTTAATAGCTGCTCCAGAATCAACGAAAGCCTGAGCAGAAAATGAGGACAGAGAGCATATCAGAGTGACAGTTAATAAAAACTTAGTCTGAACACTACCCAAGACAACTGAGCGTGCAAAATGTCTTCCCCGCTTAGGGCAGACTGAAATAGCATGAGAGGCATCACCACAGTAGAAACATAACCCATTGCGCTTTCGAAACTCATGACGCTGTGCCCCAGACACCACTCCATCACACTGCATGGGCTCAGCAGCTGGCTCACAAGGCAACACTATTCCACGCATACTTCTCCGCTCACGCAAACGTCTGTCAATTTGAATCGCTAATGACATAGAATCATTGAGACCAGAGGGGACAGGGAATCCCACCATTACATCCTTTACATTATCCGACAGACCCTTCCGGAAAAGGGCCGCCAAAGCGTCGTCATTCCATTTGGTCAGGACTGCCCACCTACGGAATCTCTGACAGTATAACTCAGCGTCATCAAGCCCTGATTTAATGCCAACAAGGCTTTTTCAGCTTGATCAGTGACATTAGGCTCATCGTACAATAACCCCAAAGCCTGAAAAAATGCATCAACATCACTCAAAACAGGATCCCCAGGTATCAGGGAAAAAAGCCCAATCCTGAGGATCGCCGCGCAGGAGAGAGATGATAATTTGAACCTGCTGCGCTGCGTTTCCTGAGGACTTAGATTTTAAGGCAAGAAACAATTTACAATTATTTTGAAATTCTGAAACTTAGCTCGATCCCCTAAAAACAAATCTGGCATGGGGATCCTAGGTTCCACAACAGGCAACCCAGCAAGATAGGTAGCAATACTCTGAACCTCAGTGGCAAGCTGATCCACACGGCCAGACAACTGTGCAAACTCCATTGAGAGAAAAGATCCTCCCCAGCACCAGAGATACAGAGGGGAAAAAAAAAAAAAAATGCAACAAACAGAAAAATATCTCTGACAACTTTTCTTCCTTCAAAATATTTTTTCCCTTCTGTGAGAACCATACAATTTTTATGGCCGGTGATACTGTTATGTAACGGTAGTGAGGAGTGCAGGTAAAAAAGGAAATACACCAGAGCAGTTGGAATCTATGAGATTGCAGTACCTGACTAACCACCGCAACTAGAGGCAGCCGTGGAGCGTTCCTACGTTGGTCCTAGACGCCTCGTCACAGCCTGAGAAACTAACTACACCTAAAGATAGAAATAGGAAAGCTATCTGCCCCGGAGCAGAACCCCAAAGATAATAGAAAGCCCCCAAACATGTAATGGCGGTTAGACAAGAGGAAATACTGACACAGAAAGAAAATAGTATGAGCAAACGCTGGGGCCCAAACTATCTAAATAGAAAAGGACAGGAAGGGTACTTACTGCAATCTCAGAAAACCCTGAAAAAACACCAACTCTACTAATTTCAAAATCACCTGAGATCACACGACCTCTACCACCTAAATTAGTTCTCTGGTGTAAAAAAAAATCAAAACAGCAGCCACTGAAAAAAAACTGGAAAAGCAAAAGTACAAAACACAGTGGCTGGACTAAACTGAGAGGGCAAAAGCCCCCGGAGGGGACCCAGAAGGCCCCCACAGAAGTGCAGGACAAAATGCAAAAATATAGCAAAAACACACAATAAGAAATTGTCTTATCTGATAGCAGGAGATGCAGACACGACACAGCAGGCTACAAGGGAAACTGGAAAGAAGGATTCAGACCAGAACAATTGATCACCGGCAACCTGATGGGAAAATGACTCCCTTATATAAGACCAATCAGTAACACCTGATTCCTAGTCCTCACAATCCTCACTAGTACCGCTTGTAACCACCAGAGGGAGCCTCTGCTCAGAACTCATCTCAAACCCATTCACAACACCCTCCCTAGGCTGTTATTATCTGCCCCCACTCGCTTGCTTTGTCTGTCTGGTGGAGAAAATACAGCGGGAGCCCACGCATTTTTTTTCAACGAAATTACACCTTTAATTAACCCCTACATGTCTGAAATTTTGCACAAATACACTCATGTAATTGTAAGTTCTAAACAAATATCAAAATACAGGAAATGACATGGTTAACTGTGTGGAAACAATGTATCATTTCATGTCGGCTTCTGTGATTTCACAAAAGCCGGCAATTGAATTAGCGGCTATAACAGTATGTAGAAGTCTAGGAACTATAAATTATATGTATATATACATGTCACAATGACATGTATATATATTATATATATATATATATATATATATTATATATATATATTATATATGTGTTCTATGTGTATATATCTATTCTTTTTTTTATGATTGAAATACTATTCTTTTGGATCCATTATATGTCAGTTTTGCAAGCCTGCGAGAAAATCTCGCAAGTCGGATGAAAATCGGATGTTACAAGGTACACACACATGCGACTAAATCGCATCTTTGAAGGAAAATCGGATGCCAGAAGGATGTGTGATGTTTGCATTTTGATCGACAATCGACCGTCTAAAACGGACCGATTTTTTGTCGTTGTGTGTGACGCCGGCCTTAGATTCAAACTTCCCGAGACGTCCACCAAAACCCCACGATCAATCATGGTCAAGAGACACCAATTCCGAAGACGAAGATTGATCGTGGGGTTTTGGTGGGACGTCTCGGGAAGTTTGAATCTAAGAATGGAATTGCTGTTATTATCTTGCAACATATGGACGTTTCATCTTCATCATTACCAATATTCACATTGCTCACTTTTTCTGTTTATGTAATTATAGTACTTTGATTATTTGTCTTATTTACTTTTTATCTTTTTTATATCTGTCATATACTGAAGTAGATATGATGTATTAATTATTATTTGTTATATTATTTATCATTTATTGCATATGTCATTGTTATTTGCTTTATACAGCTCTTTGCCTTGTGCAATTATTATAATACACTAGATCTTTACTAGTCACATTTCCTCACGATAAGCACTAGTCTTTTTATTAACGTCCTGTGTTTTTAACTTACGATTGAATTCATCTCCTACTACCCACAGTCTTTTATGTGGTCTGACGCATGTGGCAGCGGGTGCAGCCGTCGGCGTCCTGGCGAGCGGGCATAGGAAGCAGGACGCATGCGCCGACTTTTAGACGGCCCATTCGAGCCTGTGTTCCACGGCCGTAACCCAGGACGCCAAAGAGAGGGCTGACGTCAGCGGCACATGCGCAATCAAACCCATTTAATTGACACACATGAATAAATCGAAACTCAGATTTTCATTGGTTGTTTTTCCCTATTTAAAGTACACACCCTTCCAACCTGCGTTCGCCTCCTGACGAAGGGACGAAACGCGCGTTGGGGCGCTTTGGGGATATCGCAGAGCACTGACCACCACCAATGTAAGTTGCCGTAACTTTGTTTAAACTTCATATCAGCCGCCGTGGTACATGGATGTGAATTCAGCTATTAGCAAGTGACCTACTACTTACTTACCCGGCTGGCTTTGTTGTTATAATACCTACATGAGGGCACCATACATACAGTGTTCAGGCTGGATACTTAACAGCACTTAATAGCATTATTTTAATGCCCATGTAATCTTCATCCTGCATTTCAGCCGCTGAGATATATTGACATTCATGCAGCCTTAATAGGCTGATATATTACTACGTTCTATAGGCTGGTTTCAGTTTCGGGAGTATACTACTAAATATAATGCTAATAGGTCTGACCATTTGTGATTTCATCCCCATTTTAATATTGGTTGGTAGTACCTGTTTCAATAGTTATTACATTTTTTCTTTTTCTTTTTTATTTTTGTGTTCATTTTTAGTCACATTTTTTGTCATTTGTAAAATATTTTTTGCAATATTTAATAAAATTTATACATTTTATAACAGCACTTTATACTGTTTCCTTCTTGGTAGAGTCATAATTGTTTCAGTTATGTGCTTGTAGTACTAGGGTTTTTTGTTGAGTGCATAATAGTATGATAGCAGTAATTCTAATATAGTAGATAGCAGTTATTACTACTTTATAGTATGATAGCAGTAATACTACATATTAGTATGTAGCAGTAATTCTACATATAGTATGATAGTAGTAGTACTACATATAGTATGATAGCAGTAATTCTACATATAGTATGATAGCAGTAATACTACATATAGTATGATAGTAGTAGTACTACATGTAGTATGATAGCAGTAATACTACTTTATAGTATGATAGCACTAATACTACATATTTTGATAGCAGTTAAATTACACATAGTATGATAGCAGTAATATACATGTAGTATGATAGCAGTAATTCTACTTTATAGTATGATAGCAGAATTTACATATAGTATGATAGCAGTAATTTATACATTAGTATGATAGCAGTAATTTTAAATTATGTTGATAGCAGCATATACATATAGTATGATAGTAGTAGTACTTCATATAGTATGATAGCAGTAGTAATACATAGTATGATAGCAGAAATTTTCTAATTATTAGTATGATAGCAGTTAATACTACATATAGTATGATAGCAGTAATTCTACATATAGTATGATAGCAGTAATTTACATATAGTATGATAGCAGTAATTCTACATATAGTATGATAGTAGTAGTTCTTCATATTAGTATGATTGCAGTAGTACTTCATAGTATGATAGCAGTAATTCTACATATAGTATGGATAGCAGTAATTCTACATATAGTATAATGCAGTAATACTACATATAGTATGATGCAGTAATACTACATAGTATGATAGCAGTAATTCTACATATGTATGATTGCAGTAATACTCATATTAGTATGATAGTTAGTTGTATTTCCCATATAGTATGTAGCAGTTGTACTACAAAGGATGATAGCAGTATTCTACATATAGTATGATAGCAGTAGTATACATAGTATGTTAACAGTAATACTACATATAGTATGTTTTAGTAGTGTACTACATAGTTATGGATAAACAAGTAATATACATATTAGTTTGTAGCTGTAATACTACATATAGTATTGTACCAGTAATACTAACTTTAGTATGATAGCAGTAATATTACATCTAGTTATGACGGCAGTAATACTACATTGTATGATAACAGTAATACTACTATATTTATGATAGCAGTAATATACATAGTATGATAACAGTAATTACTACATGTAGTATGTTAGTAGTTAGTTACTACATATAGTATGATAACAGTAATTCTAACATTTTGTATGTTGAAGTAATACTTCATATGTATAAATAACAGTTATACTACATGTAGTATGATAGTAGTACTACTTTAGTATGATAGCAGTAATTCTTCTTATATTTATGTTGTAATAATTCTACTATAGTTTGTTTAGTAGTAATTTACATTTGTATGATAAGCAGTAATATTTCTTTAGTATGTTTGTATTTGGGATTTTCATATAGTTTGATGTAGTAATTTCTAATTATAGTATGTTAGCAGTTATTCTACATTTGGTATGATTTTGTAATTTTTAAATATGAAATGATAGAAAGTAATATAATTTTGTATGATAGCAGTAATTACCCATAGTATGATAGCATTTAATATACATTATAGTAGGTTGGGTTGTAATTTACTTTTGTATGATAGCGTAATATACATATAGTTTGATGCAGTAATTACTTTATAGAATGATAGCGTAATACTAATATGTTTGATTGCAGTAATACTACCTTTGTATTTCCCAGTAATACTACATTTGGGAGTGGGTTGTAATTCTACTTTAGTATGTTAGCAGTAATACTAATTAGTATGTTTGCAGTAATCTTCTGTTTTTGCATTTAAAAATACATATGTTTTGATAGCGGGAATTCACATTAGTATTTTTTGTAATTCTACATTTAGTATGATAGCAGTTTAATTCATTTTGTAGACGCAGAAATTTACTAATAGTATGTTAGCAGTTTTTAAATAATTTATGTTAGCATTTAATTCTCTATAGTTGTTTGCGTTATTTACTTATAGTTTGTTGCAGGTAAAAATACAAGTTTGTAGCAGTAATATCATATAGTATGTTTGCAGTAATTTCCCTTTAGTTTGATAGCAGGTAATACTACATATTGTATGTTACAGTAATTATTACTTAGTTTGATAGAGTAATATACATATAGTATGATAGCGTTAATTTCCCATATAGTTTGATAGCAGTATAATACTTATAGTATGGATAGCTGTAATTTCTACATTAGTATGATAGCGTAATAATACATTTATTTATGATAGCAGAAATTTTACTATTGTATGATAGCAGTAATTATACATATAGTATGACAGCGTAATATACATTGTTATGTTTCCCAGAAAATTTAAAATACATACAGTATGTTTTGGCAGTAATAATACATTAGTTTGATAGTAGTTATATAGTATGTTGCGGTAATTTTATTAGTATGATAGCAGTAATATTAATATGTATGATAGCAGAAAATAACATTTTAGTTGATAGTATTTCATATTTGTTTAGCTGTTAAATTTAATTGTATGATAGTATTTACAATAGTATGTGCCCAGTAATAATACTTATAGTTTGTTTGGCAGTAAAAATTAATATTTTATGATAGCGAATATAATTTTAGTTGATAGTTTTTAATATGGTATGTTAGCAGTAAATAAATTATAGTATGTTTGTAGTTAATATAGTAGATAGTAGTACTTTATATTTATGATAGCAGTAATAATACATATAGATGTTTAGTAGTTCATTTTGTTGTTTGAGGTACTAAAGTAGATAACAATGATAGTTATTATACCCACATTACACAGAAGAAGTAATGACTGGGGAACTTTAATTACCGTTCCTGTGGTGGGGGGGGGTAATCCTGGTAGGGGCCAGGTTGGAGAGTGGCTTAGAAATAAAGGCACCTGGCAGAGCGCCCATCCAGCCCTCATTGCACGTCCCGGCCATCTTGGGCCCAAGTCAGGGACCCCCTCAACTAAGCTGCCGCCCGGCTCAGTGTCCCCCCCCGGTCCGGTGAGCCGCCCGCCGCTCTTTTGTGCCGGCTGTGGATTTCACTTCCGGGATGCCGGCTGCAGACCTTCCGGCTTTTTGACCCGGCGTTTGGGACGTTTCTGTGTGTGACACCAGACGGTTAAGCGTATTGGGCCTGTGTGCTGGAAGCGGGGCTTTTACCTCGTCACAGCCTGGTCGGGAGGGTCTCCCGCACAGCGCCTTCGTTTTTGGGCCATCAGCGATGCCAGCTTCCGGTTATTTAGTCATCGTTTGTTTTTTAATAGGGGTGATAGAAGACAATTTTTAAGCTACGTCTGAGGAAAAATTCCAAGGAAAATTTTAAGAAAGTGTGTGTGTGTTTTTGACATGTAATATTTAGTGGGAGGAAATAAGAAAAATTTTTGATACACGCCAGTTTTCCCACTAAGAGACCTTTACATTTGTGGAGTACTATTTCACCTATAGTACTTGGGCCATAACAGGTGTGTCGCAGTCGGGTATTTTCGCCCTTATTGTGTTATATACTGTATTTTCTCCCCCTTTCACAAAAGAGAGGGTTTGTGTGTTTAATGGAAACATAAGGGGACCTTTTTATGGTGGGGATTTATTTCTCCTACCCGATATTGGGCCATAAACGGTTGTTGTGGCGTCTGGTATTATCGGCTTATTGTGTTATATACTGTATTATACTCGCGTACACACGCAGATGTTTGTGTGTTCTTACTGGAATACATAAGGGACCTTTTATCTGGGTGGAGTACTACTACACCTATCAGATCTTGGGCCATAACACGGTGTGTCGCAAGTTGGTATTATCGCCCTTATTGTGTTATATACTGTATTATACTCCACGTACAGACAGCAGATTGTTTGTGTGTTCTTATGGAAACATAAGGGACCTTTTACTGGTGTGGAGTACTACTACACCTATCAGATACTTGGGCCATAAACCGGTGTGTAGCAGTCTGGTATTATCGCGCTTCTTGTGTTTATTACTGTATTTTACTCCGCGTAAGACGCAGTGTTTTGTGTGTTTTACTGGAATATAAGGGACCTTTTACTGGTGTGGAGTACTACTACACCTATCAGATACTTGGGCCATAACACGGATTGTCACAGTCTGGTATTATCGCGCTTCTTGTGTTATATACTGTATTATTACTCCGCGTACAGACAGCAGAATGTTTGTGTGTTCTTACTGGAAATCATAAAGGGACCTTTTACTGGTGTGGGAGTACTACTACACCTATCAGATATTTGGGGGCCATAACAACGGTGTGTCGCAGTCTGTGTATTAATCGCACTTCTTGTGTTATATTACTGTATTATACTCCGCGTACAGACAGCAGATGTTTGTGTGTTCTTACTGGAAACAAAGGACCTTTTACTGGTGTGGAGTACTACTACACTATCAGATACTTGGGCCATAAACACGGTGTGTCGCAGTCTGGTATTATCGCGCTTATTGTGTTATATACTGTATTATACTCCACGTACAGGACAGCAGATGTTTGTGTGTTCTTACTGGAAACATAAGGGACCTTTTACTGGTGTGGAGTACTACTACACCTATTCGATACTTGGGCCATAACATGGTGTGTCGCAGTCTGGTATTATCGCGCTTCTTGTGTTTATAATGTATTATTACTCCGCGTACAGACATCAGATGTTTGGTGTTTTACTGGAAACATAAGGGACCTTTTATCTGGTGTGGAGTACTACTACACCTATCAGATACTTGGGCCATATACACGTGTGTCGCAGTCTGGTATTATCGCCCTTATTGTGTTATATACTGTATTATACTCCGCGTACACACAGCAGATGTTTGTGTGTTCTTACTGGAAAACATTAAGGACCTTTTTACTGGTGTGGAGTACTACTACACCTATCAGATACTTGGAGCCATAACACAGTGTGTCGCAGTCTGGTATTATCGCCCTTAATTGTGTGTTATATACTGTATTTATACTCCACGTACAACAGCAGATGTTTGTGCTGTTCTTACGGAAACATAAGGGACCTTTTATGGTGTGGAGTACTACTACACCTATCAGATGCTTGGGCCATAACACGGTGTGTCGCAGTCTGGTATTTATCGACATTATTGGGTTTATATATCTGTATTATACTCCGGTACAGCAGCAGATGTTTGTGTGTTCTTACTGGAAACATAAGGGACCTTTTACTGGTTGTGGAGTACTACTACAACCTACAGATTACTTGGGCCATAACACGGTGTGTCGCAGTCTGGTATTTATCGCACTTATTGTGTTATATACTGTATTATACTCCGCGTACAGACAGCAGTAGTGTTGAGCGTTACGATACCGAAGTATCGGGTTTCTGCCGATATTAGCTGTATCGGGACTTTCGATATTGACTTTCGATATTTCCCATATATCGGATTACCGGAAATCGGAATGTAACATGTCACTGTCAGTGTCCGTCGGTCGGGGTCTGTCAGGAGTCAGCGGCACTTATGGCAGGAAAGATCTCCGGTGGTCACAGCCTGGATGGTTGATGGCCGCCATCATCTTTCCCCGGCCGGTCATTGCAGTTTCTCGCGATAACTGCAGTGACTGCTGGGTAAATCGCGGCCGTAAAGCAGTCAGTCCGATTACGTCACCGCCGGGGAAGCAGGTAATCAGCTGTGCTGGTCTGCGATTGACAGCCTCTGCCTGTCATTGCGATGTAGCAGAGCTGGATCGTCGTGGGACTATCGTTACTATGGACTGCGTCGGACAGGTGGTATACTGTTGGTTTGTTTTTTTCCTATTTTTACAGGAGATCGATGGCGTCGCAGGATGAGAGTATAATAAAAGAAATGAAAACTGTGTTGTCTCTTTTATTCAATTAAAATACTTTTTTCGTTGCTGTGTCTTTTTTTTATACATTTTAAAACGTTTGGGATTTATAATGGATCGGTGTCTTATTGACACCTCTCCATTATTAACCGGGCATTATTGTCACCGTGCAATCAACGGTGACATTAACCCCTTATTACCCCACTTGCCACCGCTACAGGGCAGTGGGAAGAGCCGCGGGTAAAAAGTGCCCAATTGGCGAATTTTTGATGCGCCAAATGTGGGGCTGCTGTAGCCTGGTATTATAAGGCTGTTGAGGGCCAAAATACCATGGGCCTTGCAGTTTTTTTTTAATACCAGGCCGCAGCAGTCTGCATTTTACTTGGCTGGTTAAAACAAAATTAGGGGGACCCTACGCCTTTTTTTTTTTTTCGAGGGGGATCCCATTTTTGTTTAACCAGCCAAGCTAAGCGACTGCTGTGGCCTGGTTTATCAGGTGGCAAGGTCCATGATATTGGCTCATTAACCAGCCTGAAAAAAAAGGCCTCAGCAGTCTGCTTCATCTGGCTGGTTAACAAAAATAGGGTGGACCCCACGCCAATTTTTTTTCGAGGGGATCCCCTATTTTTGTTAACCAGCAAAGATAAGCCAGACTGCTGTGGCTGGTATTATCAGGCTGGCAAGCAGGGTCGGGACTGAGGCACCGGGACACCGGAGAAACCTACGGTGGGCCCCAGCTCCTGCGTGGTGGGCCCTGATTTGAAAAGGATAGGTCGCAGGGCAGAGGGGGCGGTGGCCCGGGGCCCGCGCTCTGAGGGGGCCCCCCGGAGTACGATACAGTTACATTCTGCGGCAGAGCAGGGAGAATCGCTCTCCCTGCTCTGCCGCCCGGAGTGCTATGGGGCCTGAACAGGCGTTGGGGGGGCCCGGTGCCAGCAGTGGGCCCCCACCCGTCATCGGAGGGTCAGCTGTTACGGCATCCAGCCGATAAAGCTGACCGCCATAGAGAGAAAAGGGGAGCAGCGCTCCTTCTCTCCCATTAATCCCCCTCTCGCGTAGGGACAGCGGGCGCAATAACATCACCTGCCGGCGCCCGCTGTCAGACGCTGAGAGGGAGAACAGTGAGCAGCACAGGAGCCGGGAGGTGAGTATTTTTTTTATAATTTTTTTTAATGGGGTGTGCAGTCGAGTCCTGGCTGGAGAATCGTATGTCGGTGTGGGCCAGATGGAAAATGACATGAAAGTGAACAATTCCATTAGAAAGACTCAGCGGTAAGTCATTATCTGTACCTGTGCTTTAATCTATATGTTCTGTAGGAATGGTATTATTTAACACAGACCAATATGGCGGTATATCAATATTGGTTCTTTTTATATATAGATTATTTTTGGCCAACAGCGTGGTCATTTGCTGAGTTTCTCTGATGATGGGCCCACTCAGAAGTTTTGCCCCCCCCCTAAACCAAAACCCTAGCTACGGCCTATGGCTCTCTCTTAGTCTTTTCTTTCTCGCTCTCTGTTCTTTCCTTCTCACTCTCTGTTCTTTTTTCTCTCTGTTCTTTCTTTCTCTCTTTTCTTTCTTTCCTCTCTTTCTTTCTGTTTGTTCTTTCTCTCTCGCTGCTCTTTCTTTCTTTTCCTCACTACCAGTCACTGTGCTCATTACAGTCAGTGTGATCAGCAGTGCTAAATGGTTACGCTTGGGGCGTGGATTTGGGTGTGTTTAGCTGTGAAATGGGTGTTGTCGGGGCGTGGCCTAAAAATTTTCAGCGGCGCGCAACACGCCGCAGCCTTTAATCCTCTTTCCTGTCTTCCAAATTTGGGAGGTATGCTGTATGAACTCCCTACAACTTCTGGCCCATGTACTGATGAGCGCGACGGTGGTCTCGTGAGGG
Source organism: Oophaga sylvatica (assembly GCA_033576555.1). Taxonomy (NCBI): domain Eukaryota; kingdom Metazoa; phylum Chordata; class Amphibia; order Anura; family Dendrobatidae; genus Oophaga; species Oophaga sylvatica. The sequence goes on along the minus strand of JARQOD010002647.1, from coordinate 24,853 downwards.
ATCTCCTCCACACCTGGACTAAAGCATCCATCCAACTCCTGGACAGTCTGTGGTGCACGGGCATGGCCTAAAATTTTCTGCTGCCTGCAAGCGTGCCCACAGCCTTTGTCCCTCTTTCCCTTATTCAAAGGTTGGGAAGTATGATGTTGGGCCGCAAGAATATATTTCTCTGGTGGGCCCAAGGTACTCCAGTCCGACGCTGCTGGCAAGGTCCTTGTACATTGGCTCCTTAACAGCCTTATAAATACCATGCCTCAGCAGCAGGGGCATACATATAAATCATGGGGCCCCATAGCAAAAGTCTGAATGTTCCCCACCCCCCCAATAAAAAAAACCCAGAGCATTGTAAATGTAAAGTGCCAGCACAGTGAGGGAAGTTGAGTCGCACAGAGACAGGGGTTTTGGGGGTACTCGGCACGATCACGTCGACTTCTATGGGGGATTCACGAGTAGCAACAGCTCGGTCCGTGACCTGGGCGATCACTGGAATGTGGGATATTTCCAGGGGATGATAGAATGTTCGTGTAGTTTGTCGTGCGCCACCTGTAGACCTGGTCAGGTGTCCAGCGTTGTGTCAGGTCTCTGGAAGGGAATGGTGTAGTGCAGGTAGGTGATAAGTCTTCTACAGGTAACACGCTATCCTTCCAGGGCAGATAGATGTGAGATAGAGCAATGGTGCAGGTGATGTAGCAGAGTGGACTATTGCGACGTAGTAAGAAAGCGGGGGAAACCACTTCAAGTTAAACGTTGCATAATAAAATTTTTAATATAAACATTACAAAAGTGCAAAATTGCATTACTGCCGAAGTTCATTGAGACTTCTTAGGACTACCCCCCCGGGGTAACTTCACAGTGTCCTTTACTTGTGCTTGTGGAGGACCCGATCCAAACCTCCAACTGTGGTCTTGGGTGGGCTGCAAGACTTTCTTGAGCAGACCTCACTTTCGGCCACACCCAAATGGGTTTTTTAGTTTCTGAGGTAGTTGAAATAGGCACAGTTAAGTTTTTTGTAAAACCAAGATGGAGCACCGAAGTGCCAATATTTACAGAAAAGTTTGTGAGCCAGTACAGTTCATGGCTTCAAAGTTCAACATTTGATTACATTGAAACACCATTACCCAACCTGGGTATATTAAGGCAACAATAAACTTGTTCTTTTGAACATTCCCCGTCCGGGGTACATCAAACCATTACCCAACCTGGGTATATATAAGGCAACAATTAAACTTATTTTTATGAACATTCACCCGTCCGGGTACATCAATAATTTAACTATTTACATTACGAGACCCTGTCCGGGTTTATTTAGATTCTTTGGCTGGCCTCTTCCAGGTACCACCTGGTTACTCTTCTGGAGCTTGCCAAAACATCCGTCAAGGGGGTCCACCCAGACCTGATGACGTCGTGTGGCCTGTACAGTTTACGTCGTGACCCGCTATCTGGGTTGTGTGGCCACCTCTTTCGTCTCCCTCCGGGTCTGGAACCCTATGTCCCGGACTGAACGAACCCCGGGGGCCTAACAGGCGCCGGGTACGGGCCAGCTATCATTATCATGTCCATAGCGGGGCTGCTGAGGAGACCACTGAGGGAGGCTGGGGAGATTTACGGCGTGGGGTGGGCACTTGTGCAGAGGCCTGGTTGGGGGAGGCTGAAGGCTCGGAGGGTCTGTCAGTTTCCTGACACTCTGGGGAGTAGGGGTCGCACCTGGTAACATTTTAGGGCGTACCATCCATTGTAACCCCAGTGTCGGGTGTAAGTCACCAAGTCTCCTGCCAACAGGTCCCTCCCGGGTGTCCTTCTGGGGGGTTTGAGCCTCCACGTCCCGCCGGGTTACAAAGACTTTAAATAAAGTCCAGGCTCCTGGATGAAGCCCAACCACCTTTTAACTTAAAGTTCCGTACTGCACCCTTACGCCGCGGCTCCCTCAGCGTACTTTTATCCTTTCTCATACGTGCCTTCTCTGCCAGGTCCTTGTCCAGGTGACGTTGCCGAAGCTTTTGGGATTCTCGCTGCTCCCTTTGTCGCTCTGCTTCCCGCTCCCGACGTTCTCCACTCTTCCTCCTGACGCCGGTTGTAATTCTCCTCCACCAGCAGCTCCATGTCTCCAACCATCAAACGCCAGCTTACGATGTCCGGTTTGCGGCAGCTCTCCTGGCGCCCGCCAGTCCTGGCGGTGCTCACCTGTGGCGGAAGCAGCCGGCTCTGGAACAGATGACGGTCGGGGCTCGGTACAGGCAGGTAGAGCTCTGGTGCCTGCGCGGCCTCCTCCATGAGGACGGGTTGTCGCTTCTTCTGCCTCAGACGGGGGCAGACAGCGGGATTGGGGTGCTGGTTGCGGCGTTTTCTGCAGGAACGGGTGCCTCCACTGTGATACTGGCAACCGGTTCAGATTGCAAGGGCTGGGATGCCCGCACGGCCTCCTCTACTGGAACGGGTGCCTCCACTGAGATACTGGCAACCGGTTCAGATTGCAAGGGCTGGGATGCCCGCACGGCCTCCTCTACTGGAACGGGTGCCTCCACTGAGATACTGGCAACCGGTTCAGATTGCAAGGGCTGGGATGCCCGCACGGCCTCCTGTACTGGAACGGGTGCCTCCACTGAGATACTGGCAACCGGTTCAGATTGCAAGGGCTGGGATGCCCGCACGGCCTCCTCTACTGGAACGGGTTGCCTCACCTTCCGGTACAGACACTTCAGGGGGTAAGAAGGGATTGGCGCTGCTCCAACTGTAGTTTTAGGGCCCGCCAGCTCGCTTCCATCCTGGCGACCTCCTCCCGATGCCGGGCCAGGTCTCTCAGGGTATCCTCCGCTTCTTCCAGCGTAGGAGGGTTTCCAGGCCGGTTGCCAAACGGTGGCTCCGTGGCGATCGGGTCGCTTCCGTGGGGGGAGAGCTCTGACTCCTCCATCCCTTCCCACTTCTGCTCACGTCCATTCGCCATCTCTGCCAAGTCACATGTGTCATTAGCATCAGGAGAGGCGCCATCTTTTGTAGGGAGGCGGGAACCTTCGCGTTCGTTTCCGCCCACATGAGGAGGATGAGGAGGCGGAACTCCAGAGCTGTGGGGCACGATCTTACATTGCAGTAACATTTAGAGTGGGCGGACATCGTTTTCGCGCCACGGAGTGAGTGTACGCCCACGAGAGCACGCCCTTATTTTTTCACCTGTGCCTCGTGGCGCAGATATGACGGAAAAATGGCAAATACAGTCTATGATGATTTTTGCAATTCTCAAGCAAAAAAAACAGTTCAATTAAGGCACACAGGACTCGCTTATAGCGAGCTTCTGAATCCTGTTCGTGACGCCAAAGTTGAGTCGCACAGACCACAGGTTTTGGGGGTACTCGTCACCAAGCCCGTCGACTTCTATGGGGGATGTGACGGGTAGCACAGCTATGTCCGTGCCCTGGTCGCTCACTGGAATGTGGGATATTTCCAGGGGATGATAGAATGTTCGTGTAGTTTGTCGTGGACGCACCTGTAGTACCTGGTCAGGGTGTCCAGCGCTGCTGTGCAGGTCCTCTGGAAGGGATGGTGTAGTGCAAGTAGGTGATAAGTCTTTAAGGTAACACGCTATCCTTCCAGGGCAGATAGATGTGAGATAGAGCAATGGTACAGAGTGATGTAGCAGAGTGGAGTATGCGACGTAGTAAGAAAGCAGGAAAGGAAACAATTCTTACTACAAAGACATGCAGCATAAGGCTGCCTCAACCCCTCCCATCCAACTAGCTATACCCTGTTCTAACCAGCCTGAGCTAGACCATCCCATTGGGTCCGCCTACACTCAGCTGGCATAGTGTACTGTTGAATGCAGTGGTTGGAGTCAATGGGGTGTTTCCTCCTTACCTGAGAGTAAGTTGTCACACCGCTGGGTGCGATGCAACATCTCTGTGGCGACGGGACCCTCGGGTGCTTCTGTCTTTTCACAAATGCGGCTTTACCCGGCAATTGAATCAGAGGCTATTTTACTATGTAGAAGTGAATAAACTATAAATATATGTATATATATGTCACAATGACATGTATATATATACTGTATATATATGTATTCTATGTGTGTATATTTTGTGTTTACAAGGAAAGAAAGTGTTTTTTTAGTTGCGATTTTTGTTCCCATAGACTTACATTGGACTTCCGGTATCGGTATCGGGTATCGCCGATATTTAGTGATATCGGCGATACCATTCCGATCCGATATTTTTGGATATCGGAAAGTATCGCTCAACACTACACAGCAGATGTTTGTGTGTTCTTACTGGAAACATAAGGGACCTTTTACTGGTGTGGAGTACTACTACACCTATCAGATACTGAGCCATTAACACAGTGTGTCGCAGTCTGGTATTATCGCCCTTATTGTGTTATTACTGTTTATACTCCACGTACACACAGGATGTTTGTGTGTTCTTACTGGAAACATAAGGGACCTTTTACTGGTGTGGAGTACTACTACACCTATCAGATACTTGGGCCATAACACGGTGTGTCGCAGTTGGTATTATCGCGCTTCTTGTGTTATATACTGTATTATACTCCGCGTACAGACAGCAGATGTTTGTGTGGTCTTACTGAAACATAAGGGACCTTTTACTGGTGTGGAGTACTACTACACCTATCAGATACTTGAGCCATAAAACGGGTTGTGTCGCACTTCTTGTGTTCATATATGTATTATACTCCGCGTACAGACAGCAGATGTTTGTGTGTTCTTACTGGAAACATAAGGGACCTTTTATGGTGTGGATTACTACTACACCTATCAGATGCTTGGGCCATAACACGGTGTGTCGCAGTCTGGGTATTATCGCCCTTATTGTGTTATATACTGTTTTATACTCCACGTACACACAGCAGATGTTTGTGTGTTCTTACTGGAAACATAAGGGACCTTTTACTGGTGTGGAGTATACTACACCTATCAGATACTTGAGCCATAACACGGTGTGTCGCAGTCTGGTATTATCGCGCTTCTTGTGTTATATACTGTATTATACTCCACGTACACACAGCAGATGTTTGTGTGGTCTTACTGGAAACATAAGGGACCTTTTTACTGGTGTGGAGTACTACTACACTATCAGATACTTGGGCCATAACACGGTGTGTCCCAGTCTGGTATTATCGCACTTCTTGTGTTATTAACTGTATTATACTCCGCGTACAGACAGCAGATGTTTGTGTGTTCTTACTGGAAACATAAGGGACCTTTTACTGGTGTGGAGTACTACTACACCTATCAGATACTTGGGCCATAACACGGTGTGTCGCAGTCTGGTATTATCGCACTTATTGTGTTATATACTGTATTATACTCGCGTACACACAGCAGATGTTTGTGTGTTCTTACTGGAAACATAAGGGACCTTTTACTGGTGTGGAGTACTACTAACACCTATCAGATACTTGGGCCATAACCCCGGTTTTGTCGCAGTCTGGTATTATCGCGCTTCTTGTGTTATATACTGTATTTTTACTCCGCGTTTCAGACAGCAGATGTTTGTGTGTTCTTACTGGAAACATAAGGGACCTTTTACTGGTGTGGAGTACTACTACACCTATCAGATACTTGAGCCATAACACGGTGTGTCGCAGTCTGGTATTATCGCGCTTCTTGTGTTATATACTGTATTATACTCCACGTACACACAGCAGATGTTTGTGTGTTCTTACTGGAAACATAAGGGACTTTTACTGGTGTGGAGTACTACTACACCTATCAGATACTTGGGCCATAACACGGTGTGTCGCAGTCTGGTATTATCGCACTTATTGTGTTATATACTGTATTATACTCCACGTACACACAGCAGATGTTTGTGTGTTCTTACTGGAAACATAAGGGACCTTTTACTGGTGTGGAGTACTACTACACCTATCAGATACTTGGGCCATAACACGGTGTGTCGCAGTCTGGTATTATCGCCCTTATTGTGTTATATACTGTATTATACTCCGCGTACACAAGCAGATGTTTGTGTGTTCTTATGGAAACATAAGGGACCTTTTACTGGTGTGGAGTACTACTACACCTATCAGATACTTGGGCCATAACAGGTGTGTCGCAGTCTGGTATTATCGCCCTTATTGTGTTATATACTGTATTATACTCCGCGTACACACAGCAGATGTTTGTGTGTTTTACTGGAAACATAAGGGACCTTTTACTGGTGTGGAGTACTACTACACCTATCAGATACTTGGGCCATAACACGGTGTTTTCGCAGTCTGGTATTATCGCGCTTTTGTGTTATATACTGTATTATACTCCACGTTACACACAGCAGATGTTTGTGTGTTCTTACTGGAAACATAAGGGACCTTTTACTGGTGTGGAGTACTATACACCTATCAGATACTTGGGCCATAAACACGGTGTGTCACAGTCTGGTATTATCGCGCTTTTGTGTTATATACTGTATTATACTCCCAGTACACACAGCAGATGTTTGTGTGTTCTTACTGGAAACATAAGGGACCTTTTACTGGTTGTGGAGTACTACTACACTATCAGATCTTGGGCCATAACACGTGTGTCGCAGTCTGGTATTATCGCCCTTATTGTGTTATATACTGTATTATACTCCGCGTACACACAGCAGATGTTTGTGTGTTCTTACTGGAAACATAAGGGACCTTTTACTGGTGTGGAGTACTACTTACACCTATCAGATACTTGGGCCATAACACGGTGTGTCACAGTCTGGTTATTATCGCGCTTCTTGTGTTATATACTGTATTATACTCCGCGTACACACAGCAGATGTTTGTGTGTTCTTACTGGAAACATAAGGGACCTTTTACTGGTGTGGAGTACTACTACACCTATCAGATACTTGGGCCATAACACGGTGTGTCCAGTCTGGTATTATCGCCTTCTTGTGTTATATACTGTATTATACTCCGCGTACACACAGCAGATGTTTGTGTGTTCTTACTGGAAACATAAGGGACCTTTTACTGGTGTGGAGTACTACTACACCTATCAGATCTTGGGCCATAACACGGTGTGTCGCAGTCTGGTATTATCGCCCTTATTGTGTTATATACTGTATTATACTCCGCGTACACACAGCAGATGTTTGTGTGTTCTTACTGGAAACATAAGGGACCTTTTACTGGTGTGGAGTACTACTACACCTATCAGATACTTGGGCCATAACACGGTGTGTCGCAGTCTGGTATTATCGCGCTTCTTGTGTTATATACTGTATTATACTCCGCGTACAACAGCAGATGTTTGTGTGTTCTTACTGGAAACATAAGGGACCTTTTACTGGTGTGGAGTACTACTACACCTATCAGATACTTGGGCCATAACACGGTGTGTCGCAGTCTGGTATTATCGCCTTCTTGTGTTATATACTGTATTATACTCGCTGTACACACAGCAGATGTTTGTGTGTTTCTTACTGGAAACATAAGGGACCTTTTACTGGTGTGGAGTACTACTACACCTATCAGATCTTGGGCCATAACACGGTGTGTCGCAGTTCTGGTATTATCGCCCTTATTGTGTTATATACTGTATTATACTCCCGTACAACAGCAGATGTTTGTGTGTTCTTACTGGAAACATAAGGGACCTTTTACTGGTGTGGAGTACTACTACACCTATCAGATACTTGGGCCATAACACGGTTGTGTCGCAGTCTGGTATTATCGCCCTTTTGTGTTATATACTGTATTATACTCCGCGTACAGACAGCAGATGTTTGTGTGTTCTTACTGGAAACATAAGGGACCTTTTACTGGTGTGGAGTACTACTACACCTATCAGATACTTGGGCCATAACACGGTGTGTCCAGTCTGGTATTATCGCGCTTCTTGTGTTATATACTGTATTATACTCCGCGTACACACAGCAGATATTTGTGTGTTCTTACTGGAAACATAAGGGACCTTTTACTGGTGTGGAGTACTACTACACCTATCAGACTTGGGCCATAACACGGTGTGTCGCAGTCTGGTATTATCGCCCTTATTGTGTTATATACTGTATTATACTCCGCGTACAACAGCAGATGTTTGTGTGTTCTTACTGGAAACATAAGGGACCTTTTACTGGTGTGGAGTACTACTACACCTATCAGATACTTGGGCCATAACACGGTGTGTCGCAGTCTGGTATTATCGCGCTTCTTGTGTTATATACTGTATTATACTCCGCGTACAGACAGCAGATATTTGTGTGTTCTTACTGGAAACATAAGGGACCTTTTACTGGTGTGGAGTACTACTACACCTATCAGATACTTGGGACATAACATAGTGTGTCGCAGTCTGGTATTATCGCGCTTCTTGTGTTATATACTGTATTATACTCCGCGTACAGACAGCAGATAATTGTGTGTTCTTACTGGAAACATAAGGGACCTTTTACTGGTGTGGAGTACTACTACACCTATCAGATACTTGGGCCATAACACGGTTGTGTCGCAGTCTGGTATTATCGCACTCTTGTGTTATATACTGTATTATACTCCGCGTACAGACAGCAGATGTTTGTGTGTTCTTACTGGAAACATAAGGGACCTTTTACTGGTGTGGAGTACTACTACACCTATCAGATACTTGGGCCATAACACGGTGTGTCGCAGTCTGGTATTATCGCCTTATTGTGTTATATACTGTATTATACTCCACGTACACACAGCAGATGTTTGTGTGTTCTTACTGGAAACATAAGGGACCTTTTACTGGTGTGGGAGTACTACTACACCTATCAGATGCTTGGGCCATAACACGGTGTGTCGCAGTTTGGTATTATCGCCCTTATTGTGTTATATACTGTATTATACTCCGCGTACACACAGCAGATGTTTGTGTGTTCTTACTGGAAACATAAGGGACCTTTTACTGGTGTGGAGTACTACTACACCTATCAGATACTTGGGCCATAACACGGTGTGTCGCAGTCTGGTATTATCGCCCTTATTGTGTTATATACTGTATTATACTCGCGTTACAGACAGCAGATGTTTGTGTGTTCTTACTGGAAACATAAGGGACCTTTTACTGGTGTGGAGTACTACTACACCTATCAGATACTTGGGCCATAACACGGTGTCTCTCAGTATGGTATTATCGCACTTCTTGTGTTATATACTGTATTATACTCCGCGTACAGACAGCAGATATTTGTGTGTTCTTACTGGAAACATAAGGGACCTTTTACTGGTGTGGAGTACTACTACACCTATCAGATACTTGGGCCATAACACGGTGTGTCGCAGTCTGGTATTTATCGCGCTTCTTGTGTTATATACTGTATTATACTCCGCGTACAGACAGCAGATATTTGTGTGTTCTTACTGGAAACATAAGGGACCTTTTACTGGTGTGGAGTACTACTACACCTATCAGATACTTGGGACATAACATAGTGTGTCGCAGTCTGGTATTATCGCGCTTCTTGTGTTATATACTGTATTATACTCCGCGTACAGACAGCAGATAATTGTGTGTTCTTACTGGAAACATAAGGGACCTTTTACTGGTGTGGAGTACTACTACACCTATCAGATACTTGGGCCATAACACGGTGTGTCGCAGTCTGGTATTATCGCACTTCTTGTGTTATTACTGTATTATACTCCGCGTACAGACAGCAGATGTTTGTGTGTTCTTACTGGAAACATAAGGGACCTTTTACTGGTGTGGAGTACTACTACACCTATCAGATACTTGGGCCATAACACAGTGTGTCGCAGTCTGGTATTATCGCACTTCTTGTGTTATATACTGTATTATACTCCGCGTACACACAGCAGATGTTTGTGTGTTCTTACTGGAAACATAAGGGACCTTTTACTGGTGTGGATTACTACTACACCTATCAGATACTTGGGCCATAACACGGTGTGTCGCAGTCTGGTATTATCGCGCTTCTTGTGTTATATACTGTATTATACTCCGCGTACAGACAGCAGATGTTTGTGTGTTCTTACTGGAAACATAAGGGACCTTTTACTGGTGTGGATTACTACTACACCTATCAGATACTTGGGCCATAACACGGTGTGTCGCAGTCTGGTATTATCGCGCTTCTTGTGTTATATACTGTATTATACTCCGCGTACAGACAGCAGATGTTTGTGTGTTCTTACTGGAAACATAAGGGACCTTTTACTGGTGTGGAGTACTACTACACCTATCAGATACTTGGGCCATAACACAGTGTGTCGCAGTCTGGTATTATCGCCCTTATTGTGTTATATACTGTATTATACTCCGCGTACACACAGCAGATGTTTGTGTGTTCTTACTGGAAACATAAGGGACCTTTTACTGGTGTGGAGTACTACTACACCTATCAGATACTTGGGCCATAACACGGTGTGTCGCCGTCTGGTATTATCGCGCTTCTTGTGTTATACTGTATTATACTCCACGTACAGACAGCAGATGTTTGTGTGGTCTTACTGAAAACATAAGGGACCTTTTACTGGTGTGGAGTACTACTACACCTATCAGATACTTGGGCCATAACACGGTGTGTCGCAGTCTGGTATTATCGCACTTCTTGTGTTATATACTGTATTATACTCCGCGTACAGACAGCAGATGTTTGTGTGTTCTTACTGGAAACATAAGGGACCTTTTACTGGTGTGGAGTACTACTACACCTATCAGATACTTGGGCCATAACACGGTGTGTCGCAGTCTGGTATTATCGCCTTATTGTGTTATATACTGTATTATACTCCACGTACAGACAGCAGATGTTTGTGTGGTCTTACTGAAAACATAAGGGACCTTTTACTGGTGTGGAGTACTACTACACCTATCTGTAATGTATGTAGTACAGTTCATATAGCGTCTTGTGCTTGGGTGCGATGAAAATACATGAGACACAGGTTTGATATAGAAAGTCTTGTATTACTTCATACAAGTTGGCAAAAAATAGTCACACAGTTTGCAGACACAGAAGCAGGAGACACAGCAGGCCAGAGTAATCTAAGCTCAGCAATCACTCTCCACAACAGGTTCAGGATCTTCTTCTCTGTTACTGTAAGTCATGCAAACGTGGGTCTTTCAAAGAGCAGGGTTCAGAGTCCACAAGTGCTTCAGAGTTCCTCAGTAGGAATAGCTGGAGTACAAGGTCCAAGGCTTTAGGAGTCAGGTCACAGGTTCACTGCAGGCTAGATTCTGAAGCACTGACTGCTCAGCTGTGGCTGCTTAAGAAGCAAAAGGAGAGAATCAGGGCGGGAACATGCAAGCTGGAAACTCCATTTTGACTGAGGGCAAGATAGCTGCAGCAAGACAGAAAGTAAAATGGCTGACGAACAAACTGAGTTTCAGGAACATGTACACAGAACCTTACATTACTCCCCCCTTAGGGACAACCTCCGGATGACCTCAGGCCAGGCTTGTGTGGGTACCTCTGATGAAACTGACAGAGCAAGCGAGGAGCATTAACGTTATTGACTGGTTCCCATGAGTTGTCCTCCACTGGGTAGCCCTGCCATTTAGGCTAAGTGCACACGATCAGGAATAATTGCGTTTTTTTCGCGGTTTTTCCGCGGTTTTCCGCGGTAAAAACGCGATAAAAACGCAAGCATTAAGCATCCTATACATGTTAATTGATTCCGCATGTTTTGGCCACATGTTGCGTTTTTTTCCGCAAAAAAAAACGCTTTGCGGAAAAAATAGCAACATGTTCATTAATTTTGCGGAATGTAAGCGGTTCATGTGCGGTGGTACCCAGGGTCTGGAGGAGAGGAGACTCTCCTCCAGGCCCTGGGTACCATATCCCTGGTAAAACAATAATTAAAATAAAAAATAATGATATTCTCACCTTCCGGCGGCCCCCGCAGCCTTCCCGCGGCCCCCGCAGCCTTCCCGCCTTCAGCGACGCTCCCGGCAACTTCCGGTCCCAAGAGTCCTTTGCAAGAATCACCCAGATGGCATAGCGGTCTCGCGAGATGCTATGTCATCGGTGTGATTTGCCGCAAAGCATCCTTGGGACCGGAGTTGCCGGGAGCGTCGCTGAAGGCGGGAAGGCTGCGGGGGCCGCCGGAAGGTGAGAATATCATTATTTATTATTTTTTTTATTATTTTTACATTAGATCTTTTTACTATTGATGCGACATAGGCGGCATCAATAGTAAAAAGTTGGTCACACTTGTCAAACACTATGTTTGACTCGTGTGACCAACCTGTCAATCAGTTTTCCAAGCGATGCTACAGATCGCTAGGAAAACGCTAGCATTCTGCAAGCTAATTACGCTTGCAAAACGCTATTATTCTGGCGGGAATCAGCACACAAAAAAACGTGCGTATTTCCTGCGGGAGAAGTGCGGGATTGCCGCGGAAATTTCCGCGGCAATTCCGCAACGTGTGAACTTAGCCTACATCAGATATTGTAACTGATTTCTATACAACCTGGAATCTAAAATCCTTTCCACCACAAATTCTTTCTGACCATCGACTAGCACTGGGTCAGGGCAAGGAGAAGAACGTCCAGGAAACGTATTGGGTGTCGCAGCCTTTAGTAGGGATACATGAAAGACAGGGTGAATTCTCATAGTTCTGGGCAGTTGAAGACGACAAGCAACGGCACTTATAATTTTACTGATTTTATAGGGACCAATGTACTTATGTCCCAACTTAGACGATGGAATCCTTAACTTAAGATTTCTGGTTGACAGCCAGACCAAGTCTCCTACCTTGAAAGCTGGTGCAGGTTTACGAAATTTATCTGCTGCTTTCTTGTACCTTTCCTGAGCCGATTCCAGATTCTCCTTTAGAAGATCCATATTCTTCTGTAAAGACGTGATTCTTTCAGCCACTGCTGGTAAAGGCGTTTCTATGGGAAATCGTGGTAGAATGTTAGGATGATAACCTAGATTAGAGTAAAAAGGAGACTGCTTAGTGGAGGCACTCTGAGAGTTGTTATACGAGAACTCAGCTAATGGAAGTAGATCCACCCAATCATCCTGTAAGTGGCAGATAAAGCAGCGGAGATACTGCTCCAGGGTTTGATTGGTTCGTTCGGTCTGTCCATTAGTCTGGGGATGAAAAGCAGAAGAAAGGTTTACTTTAATGTCCAATGCTGCACAGAAATTTTGCCAAAACCTAGAAGTGAATTGCACCCCTCGATCCGAAATAACCTCATCCGGTACTCCATGTAAGCGAAACACATCTTTAATCATCAAATCTGATGTCTGTTTTGCAGTGGGTAAGCCGACACAAGGGATAAAATGAGCTGCCTTTGTTAGACGGTCAACCACCACTAGAATGGTGTTCTTCCCTTGAGAGGTTGGTAACTCCACAATGAAGTCCATAGAAATGGATCCCCACGGGCGGGACGGGGTGGGAAGAGGCTGTAACAGACCAGTTGGTGAGGAGCGAGGTGTTTTGCATCTTGCACAGACTTCACATGAAGTGACATAGTTTAAAACATCCTTCCTGCAAGTGGGCCACCAAAAGAAACGAGAGAGAAATTCCTGTGTCTTTAGAATTCCTCTATGCCCAGCTATCTTGGAATCGTGAATGAGTTGCAATACTCTCAATCTGACTGTTTCAGGAATATACAGGCGTTGTCCCTGAATCCACAACCATTCTTAAAGACAAGACTTACGTCCCTTGGGGGTTGTGCCAAAAAGGAATCCGCATGGTATGCTTCCTTGATGTCCTTAAGTAGGTCTTGATTATGAATTACTCCTAGGAATCTAGAGTCAGGAAGAATAGTCTTAGGAGGAGTAATTGGACGTGTCTCTGCTGAGTAAATCCTAGAGAGTGCATCAGCCTTTCCATTGCGCGATCCTGGTCTATAAGAAATGATAAAATTAAATTGGTTTAAGAAAAGATTCCAGCGAGCCTGGCGAGGAGTCAGGCACTTAGCCGACCTGATAAACTCAAGGTTACGATGGTCTGTCAGGACGACTATTTGCTGTGCAGCTCCCTGAAGAAGGTGTCTCCATTCTTTGAAGGCGGCAATAATGGCCAACAACTCTCTATTGCCACATCGTAGTTCCTCTCAGCCGAAGACAACTGCTGGGAAAAGAAGGCACAGGGATGCAAGACATTCTTCTCACCTGTTCTCTGAGAGAGTATAGCTCCAACGGCACAGTCTGAAGCATCCACCTCTATTATGAAGGCAAGCTCGGGGTTGGGATGTACTAGGATAGGTGCAGTGGTAAATTTATCTTTTAGACGGGAAAATGCTTCCTGGGCTTGGGGAGTCCAGGAGAACCTAGACTCTTTCCGGGTAAGTTGGGTGATAGGTGACACTACCTCAGAGAAATTTCTAATGAAACGTCTATAGAAGTTGGCAAACCCGATGAAGCGCTGTACCTCCTTCACATTTCTAGGACTTGGCCAATCCTTGATGGCTTGGGTTTTGCTTCCATCCATACTAATTCCTTGTGTAGACAGTACATACCCCAGAAATTGAATTTCGGTCCTATGGAATTCACACTTTTCAAGTTTGATGTAAAGATGATTTTGTCTTAGACGTTCCAAGACCATTCTCACATGTCCATGATGTTCCTCTGTGGAGTTAGAAAAAATTAGAATATCATCCAAATAAATTACCACGAATGTATCTAGGAGATCCCTGAAGATGTCATTCACCAAGTGTTGGAAAGTGGCTGGGGCGGTACTCAGACCAAAAGGCATAACTAGATATTCAAAGTGTCCATAGCGTGACCTGAATGCAGTCTTCCATTCATCCCCAGGTCTAATACGGACTAAGTTATAGGCCCCACGAAGATCTAGTTTAGAGAAAATTTTGGCATGTCGCACTCTCTCCAATAACTCAGGGATTAAAGGCAATGGATAACGGTTTCTAATAGTAACCTTATTGAGTTCCCTATAGTCTACGCATGGTCTCAGAGATCCATCTTTCTTCTTTACAAAGAAGATGGGTGCACCTGCAGGAGATGAAGAGGGGCGTATGAAGCCCTTGGCTAGATTTTCGTCTATGTAATCCTTTAAAGCCTTTAGCTCGGGCCCCGCCAGGGGGTAGATCTTACCAAAAGGTATCTCTGCTCCAGGCAATAATTCAATTGGACAATCATATGGACGGTGAGGAGGAAGCTGGTCAGCGTTCTTCTTGTCACATAAATCCACATAGTCCTGGTATACAGCTGGTAGTTCAGGGACTGACATGGTTCCTTTAGGAACAGAGCAAGCTGAAACTTTTGGACTCATCTGTTTCTCTGGAAAGTGTAATTCCTTGGTCTCCCAGTTAATGGTAGGATTCTGAGCCTGCTGCCATGGTAGCCCTAGAATAATGGGAAAGTGGGGAGAAGAGATAAGCATAAAGGACAGTTTCTCTTGATGATCTTTACCCATAAGAACCCTCAAAGGCTCTGTTTCCTGATCCACTGGTCCAGAGGTCAGCAGGGAGCCATCCACAGTTTCCATCTGTACTGGAGTAGCCTTCTTCACTGAACGTATCCCCTGTTTCAGAGCAAAGGAGACATCCATAAAATTTCCGCTTGCCCTGAGTCGATCATAGCAGAGCTAGACACCCAAGCTGAGTCAACCCAGAGTTTGATGGAAAGAAAGCAATGAGAATTGTTTTTCTTACAACTCAGCTGGGACACCGCTGAGGAAACTTGAAAAATGGCAGCGTTTACACAGTCAACGTCCTCAGAGGTAACGGAGTTTAAGTCCGAGAAATCAAGATCTGTTGCTGCAGATCTCTCTGGAGCCTGAGGCTCGGACCTGACAGATCCCCTCTCGCAACACTCACAATGAATGAGTGCTGCAGTAGTCTTACGAGAACGGCTGGGGCAGTTTATAATGAAGTGCCCTGACTTACCACAATAGAAACATAGATTCTCCTTAAAACGATGTTCCTTGTGCGCATCACTAACCCGTCGTTGTAAAGAGTCTACCTGCATGGGTTCAGGTTCAGGTTCCCGTGTAATCCTACTCAAAGGTTCCTTAGCTGGAGAGGAAGGTAGGAAAAGGTTAGTGCGATTGCTTTCGAACCATCTCTCTTGCCTGCGTTCAGTCAGACGAGTATCAATACGGATGCAGTAGTTAATAAAGTCACCTAACGCAGTGGGAGGGTCGGCACGAGCAAGTTCATCCTTAATCAGTGGAGATAACCCCTTTCGAAAAATAGATTTTTTGGCGGAACTGTCCAGGTGGTATCAAGGGCCCATCTCCTGAAATCCAAGGCATATTCAGCTACCGAGTGCTTACCTTGGCGCAAAGCTAACATGGCTGCTTCAGCTGTTGCACCTCGATTGGGATCATCAAACACCTGCCCCATGGCTGAAATAAAGGCATCAAGGTGATTCAAACAATCATCCTCAGTCTCAATCAGAGGGTTTGCCCACATCAAAGCCTTGTTGGTAAGCAACATAATTATAGTAAGCACCTTAGATCGTTCAGTGGGAAATTGTGAAGCATGTGCAGAAAAAAAAAGATTGCATTGATTAATAAATCCCCTGAATTTCTCACGTTCACCGCCAAAACGAAAAGGGGTCAACTTGGGAATCCCAGAACTCGGGGCTACGGCAGGAGCCTGGACTCGCTCTTCTAGAACCTCAATCCTGGCTCGCAAATCCTGGGCAGTCTGTCCAAACACTTGCAAATTGTGATTAGTGAGGTCCTGTAGGCTTGAAAAACGGGTCTTTATATTCTGCAAATCTGCAAGGATATTATCAGTCACTCCGCAAAGTTCCTTTATGCGGGCCTCCATTTTCCAGATCTTTTAAGACAGGAGTACTGGAAGAAGAGGAGAGGAGAGAAAAAAAAAAAACAATAGTGTTTACCTGTGGTAACACTGCAGAGAGAAAAAAAAAATTAAGGGAACTGCTCACCTGGAATGGTTGTGAGAAGTCACAACCACTATCATCACAGAAAGTTCACCCGGACATCTGATATCCACAGTTACAGCAGACAAAAAAGAGAAAGGAAAAAAAAAAAAAACAATAGTGTTTACCTGTGGTAACACTGCAGAAAAAAAAAAACTTAAGGGAATTGCTCACCTGGAATGGTTGTGAGAAGTCACAACCACTGTCATCACAGAAAGTACAACCGGACATCCGATATCCACAGTTACAGCAGACACAGCCTTTCCAGACCCAGCAGACACTAACGTTTTGGCTTCAGAATCTTGTAATGTATGTAGTACAGTTCATATAGCGTCTTGTGCTTGGGTGCGATGAAAATACATGAGACACAGGTTTGATATAGAAAGTCTTGTATTACTTCATACAAGTTGGCAAAAATAGTCACACAGTTTGCAGACACAGAAGCAGGAGACACAGCAGGCCAGAGTAATCTAAGCTCAGCAATCACTCTCCACAACAGGTTCAGGATCTTCTTCTCTGTTACCGTAAGTCCATGCAAACGTGGGTCTTTCAAAGAGCAGGGTTCAGAGTCCACAAGTACTTCAGAGTTCCTCAGTAGGAATAGCTGGAGTACAAGGTCCAAGGCTTTAGGAGTCAGGTCACAGGTTCACTGCAGGCTAGATTCTGAAGCACTGACTGCTCAGCTGTGGCTCCTTAAGAAGCAAAAGGAGAGAATCAGGGTGGGAACATGCAAGCTGGAAACTCCATTTTGACTGAGGGCAAGATAGCTGCAGCAAGACAGAAAGTAAAATGGCTGACGAACAAACTGAGTTTCAGGAACATGTACACAGAACCTTACACTATCAGATACTTGGGCCATAACACGGTGTGTCGCAGTCTGGTATTATCGCCCTTATTGTGTTATATACTGTATTATACTCCGCGTACACACAGCAGATGTTTGTGTGTTCTTACTGGAAACATAAGGGACCTTTTACAGGTGTGGATTACTACTACACCTATCAGATACTTGGGCCATAACACGGTGTGTCGCAGTCTGGTATTATCGCCCTTATTGTGTTATATACTGTATTATACTCCACGTACAGACAGCAGATGTTTGTGTGTTCTTACTGGAAACATAAGGGACCTTTTACTGGTGTGGAGTACTACTACACCTATCAGATACTTGGGCCATAACACGGTGTGTCGCAGTCTGGTTTTATCGCCCTTATTGTGTTATATACTGTATTATACTCTGCGTACACACAGCAGATGTTTGTGTGTTCTTACTGGAAACATAAGGGACCTTTTACTGGTGTGGATTACTACTACACCTATCAGATGCTTGGGCCATAACACGGTGTGTCGCAGTCTGGTATTATCGCACTTATTGTGTTATATACTGTATTATACTCCGCGTACAGACAGCAGATGTTTATGTGTTCTTACTGGAAACATAAGGGACCTTTTACTGGTGTGGAGTACTACTACACCTATCAGATACTTGGGCCATAACACGGTGTGTCGCAGTCTGGTATTATCGCGCTTCTTGTGTTATATACTGTATTATACTCCGCGTACAGACAGCAGATGTTTATGTGTTCTTACTGGAAAACATAAGGGACCTTTTACTGGTGTGGAGTACTACTACACCTATCAGATACTTGGGCCATAACACGGTGTGTCGCAGTCTGGTATTATCGCCATTATTGTGTTATATACTGTATTATACTCCACGTACAGACAGCAGATGTTTGTGTGTTCTTACTGGAAACATAAGGGACCTTTTACTGGTGTGGAGTACTACTACACCTATCAGATACTTGGGCCATAACACGGTGTGTCGCAGTCTGGTATTATCGCCCTTATTGTGTTATATACTGTTGTGAATGGGCTTGAGATGAGTTCTGAGCAGAGGCTCCCTCTGGTGGTTACAAGCGGTACTGGTCTGTTCAGTGAAGATTGTGAGGACTGGGAATCAGGTGTTCCTGACTGGTCTTGTATAAGGGAGTCACCTTCCCATCAGGGTTCCCGGTGATCAATTGTTCTGGTCTGAATCCTTGATTCCAGTTTCCTTGTAGCCTGCTGTGTCGTGTCTGCATCTCCTTCTAACAGATAAGACATTTTCTTCTTTTTGTTTTTGTGCTTGATTTTTGCATTTTGTCCTGCACTTCTGTGGGGGCCTTCTGGGTCCCCTCAGGGGGCTTTTGCCCGCTCAGTTTAGTTCAGCCACTGATGTTTGTACTTTTGTTTTTCCAGTTTTTTCAGTGGCTGCTGTTTTGATTTTGTTACACCAGAGAGCTAATTTAGGTGGTAGAGGTCGTGTGATCTCAGGTGTTTTTGAAATTAGTAGAGTTGGTGCTTTCAGGGTTTTTTTGGGATTGCAGTAAGTGCCCTTCCTATCCTTTTCTATTTAGTTAGTTTGGGCCCCAACGTTTGCTCATACTATTTTCTGTCTGTGTCAGTATTTCGTCTTGTCTAACGCCATTACATGTTTGGGGGCTTGCTATTATCTTTGGGTTCTGCTCCAGGGCAGATAGCTTTCCTATTTCTATCTTTAGGTGTAGTTAGTTTCTCAGGCTGTGACGAGGCGTCTAGGACCAACGTAGGAACGCTCCACGGCTGCCTCTAGTTGTGGTGGTTAGTCAGGGTACTGCAATCTCATAGATTCCAACTGCTCTGGTGGTATTGCCTTTTTGCCTGCACTCTCAGCTACCGAATCATAACAGTATCACCGGCCCTAAAAATTGAAAATTGTATGGTACTCACAGAAGGGAAAAAATATTGTGAAAGAAAAAAAAAAAGGTTGTCAGAGTTGTCAGAGATATTTTTCTGTTTGTTGCATTTTTTTTTTTTCCTCTGTATCTCTGGGTGCTGGGGAGGATTTTTTTTTTCTTCAATGGAGTTTGCACAGTTGTCTGGCCGGTGGATCAGCTAGCCACTGAGGTTCGGAGTATTGCTACCTATCTTGCTAGGTTGCCTGTTGTGGAACGTAGGATTCCCATGCCAGATTTTGTTTTTAGGGGATCGAGCTAAGTTTCAGAATTTCAAAAATAATTGTAAATTGTTTTTTGCCTTAAAATCTAAGTCCTCAGGAAACGCAGCGCAGCAGGTTCAAATTGTCATCTCTTTCCTGCGCGGCGATCCTCAGGATTGGGCTTTTTCCCTGACACCTGGGGATCCTGTTTTGAGTGATGTTGATGCATTTTTTCAGGCTTTGGGGTTATTGTACGATGAGCCTAATGTCACTAATCAAGCTGAAAAAGCCTTGTTGGCATTAAATCAGGGGCTTGATGACGCTGAGTTATACTGTCAGAGATTCCGTAGGTGGGCAGTCCTGACCAAGTGGAATGACGACGCTTTGGCGGCCCTTTTTCGGAAGGGGCTGTCAGATAATGTAAAGGATGTTATGGTGGGATTCCCTGTCCCTCTTGGTCTCAATGATTCTATGTCATTAGCGATTCAAATTGACAGACGTTTGCGTGAGCGGAAAAGTATGCGTGGAATAGTGTTGCCTTGTGAACCTGCTTCTGAATCCATGCAGTGTGATAGAGTGGTGTCTGGGGCACAGCGTCATGAGTTTCGAAAGCGCAATGGGTTATGTTTCTACTGTGGTGATGCCTCTCATGCTTTTCAGTCTGCCCTAAGCGGGGAGGACGTTTTGCACGCTCAGTTGTCTTGGGTAGTGTTCAGACTAAGTTTTTCTAACTGTCACTCTGATATGCTCTCTGTCCTCATTTTCCGCTCAGGCTTTCGTTGATTCTGGAGCAGCCATTAACCTGATGGATTATGATTTTGCTAAACGTTGTGGGTTTCCCTTGATACCCCTACAGAAGTCTATTCCCCTTCTGGGGATCGATTCTACCCCTTTGGCTGAGAATAAACCTCAGTTCTTACTCAGGTTATAATGAGGGTTGAACCTGATCATCTAGAGTGCTGCAAATTTTTGGTTCTGTATAATCTGCATGATATTATCGTACTGGGTTTCCCTTGGTTACAGTCTCATAATCCTGTTTTGGATTGGAAATCTGTGTCTGTAACCAGTTGGGGCTGCCAATGTGTTAATACACACTCTCTTTTTTTCTGCCTCCCCCAGGCTCAGGATGTTCCTGACTTTTTTGATTGATTTTTCTGATGTGTTTAGCGAAAGTAAATCTGCATCCTTGCCTCCCCATAGGAGCTATGACTGCGCTATTGAATTTAGTGCCTGGTAGTAAATTCCCTAAAGGTCGCCTTTTTAACTTGTCTGTACCTGAACATGACGCTATGCGGTCTTATATCAAGGAGTCATTGGAGAAAGGTCATATCAGACCATCCTCTTCACCCTTAGGTGCCGGTTTTTTCTTTGTGGCCAAAAAGGATGGTTCATTAAGGCCGTGTATTGATTATCGTCTTTTGAACAATATTACTGTGAAATATCAATACCCGTTACCTTGATTTCTGACCTGTTTTCCAGGGTGAAAAAACGCTACTTGGTTTACCAAGCTTGACCTCAGGGGGGCATTATAACCTTATTCGCATTAAGCACGGGGATGAATGGAAGACGGCATTCAATACCCGGAGGGGCATTTTGAGTACCTTGTGTTGCCCTTTGGGCTCACTAATGCTCCTTCTGTCTTCCAGTCCTTCATGAATGACATTTTCAGGGATTTTGTGGATAAATTCTGATTGTTTATTTGGATGATATCTTGATTTTTTCCAATGACTGGGACTCTCATGTGAAACATGTTCGAACTGTATTCCAGATTTTGAGAGAGAATGCTCTGTATGTGAAGGATCAAGTGTCTTTTTGGTGTACAGAGGATCTCATTTTCTGGGATTCATTTTGTCCCCATCTGTTATTGAAATGGACCCGGTCAAGGTTCAGGCCATCTGTGATTGGGTCCAACCTACTTCATTAAAGGCTCTTCAAAGATTTTTGGGTTTTGCCAATTTTTATCGTAAATTTATGGTAATTTCTCGGTTATTGTTAAACATTAACTGATTTGACCAAAAAGGGTTCTGATGTGGTGAATTGGCCTCCTGAGGCAGTCTCTGCATTTCAGGAACTTAAGCAGAGATTCACTTCTGCTCCTGTTCTATGGCAGCCTGATGTTTCTCTGCCATTTCAGGTGGAGGTTGATGCCTCTGAAATTGGGGCAGGTGCCGTTTTGTCCCAAAAAGATCCAGAGACCTCTAAAAGTAACCCTTGTGCCTTTTTCTCTCTAAAATTTTCTCCTACTGAACGTAATTATGACGTGGGTAATCGGGAGTTATTGGCCATGAAGTGGGCTTTTGAAGAGTGGGAGACATTGGCTGGAGGGAGCCAAACATCGGGTGGTGGTCCTTACGGACCATAAGAATCTGGTTTATCTGGAATCTGCCAAGCGACTCAATCCTAGACAGGCCAGGTGGGCCTTTTGTTTTTCACACGTTTTAATTTTGTGGTTTCCTTTCTTCTGGCACTAAGAATGTTAAGGCGGATGCTCTCTCGAGGAGTTTCCTTGCGGACTCTCCTGAGTTATCTGATCCTTCTGTTATTTTGAAAGAGGGTGTAGTTCTTTCCGCCATCTCAACCAATTTGGGGACTTGCTCTGGAGGGGTGTCAGGAGGATAGGCCGAGCGCTGCCCTGTTGGAAAATTGTTTGTCCCGGACCAGTGGAAAAAGAGTGTGATGTCTGAGATTCATTGTTCCGCGTTGGCTGGGCATCCCGGAATTTTTGGTACCAGAGACTTGGTTAGTCGGTCCTTTTGGTGGCCTACCTTGTCTCGTGATGTCAGGGAAAATTTGTGCAGTCCTGCGGGACTTGCTCTCGCTCCAAGCCTTGCTCTCGCTCTGGTGGTTTGTTGATGCCTTTGCCTGTGCCCAAGAGACCATGGACCCATATCTCTATGGATTTCATTTCCGACCTTCTGTTTCTCAGAGAATGACCGCCATCTGGGTGATTTGTGATAGGTTTTCCAAGATGATACATCTTGTGCCATTCCCTAAGTTGCCTTCCTCCTCTGAATTGGTGCCTTTGTTCCTTCAGCACGTGGTTCGTTTACACGGCATTCCTGAGAACATTGTGTCTGACAGAGGAGCCCAGTTTGTTTCCAGATTTTGGAGGACCTTTTGTTCTAAACTTGGTGTTCAATTGTCTTTCTCCTCGGCGTTTCATCTCAGACCAATGGTCAAATGAGAGAACAAATCAGACATTGGAGATTATCTAAGATGCTTTGTGTCTGCTGATCAGGATGACTGGGTTTCTTTTTTGCCTTTGGCTGAGTTTGCTCTTAATAATAGGGCTTGCTCTGCCACTTTGATGTCTCCATTTTTCTGTAATTCTGGGTTTCACCTCGATTTTCTTCGGGGACAGACGGAGGCTTCTGTCTGTCCGGGTGTTGACTCTGTTTGTGGAGCGTATGCAACAGATTTGGGACCAGGTAGTGGAGAGGTTTGTCCCTCTCTCAAGAGAGGGCCCAGCGGTTTGCTAACCGGCATAGGACTGATGGTCCTCGGTTTAAAGTAGGGGATTGGTCTGGTTGTCCTCAAAAAATATTCCTATGAGAGTAGCATCTCCTAAATTTAAGCCTAGGTTCATTGGACCTATAAGATCATGGAGATTCTTAATCCTGTTTCTTTTCGTTTGCTTCTTCCCGGGACATTTAAGATCCATAACGTGTTCCACAAGTCCTTGTTGAAGAGGTTTGTTCAGCAAGTGGTTCCTGCTGCTGTGCCTCCTGACCCTGTTTGGTTGAGGGCAATCTGGAGTATGTGGTTGAGAAAATATTGATTCTCGTTTTTCTAGACGGAAACTCCAGTATTTGGTTAAGTGGAGAGGTTATGGTCAGGAAGACAATTCTTGGGTGTTTGCTTCGGACATCCATGCTAGGAGACTCATCCGTGCGTATCATAGAACTCATCCTGACCGACCTGGTTGCTCAAATGGAGGGTTCGGTGACCCCTCCTCAAGGGGGGGATGTTTGTGGAATGGCTTGAGATGAGTTTGAGCAGAGGCTCCCTTGGGGTTACAACGGTACTGGTTGTCAGTGAAGATTGTGAGGACTGGGAATCAGGTGTTACTGACGGGCTTATATAAGGGGTCACCTCCCATCGGGTTGGGTGTCAATTGTTCTGGTCTAAATCTTGATTCCAGTTCCCTTGTGCTGCTGTGTCGTGTCTGCATCTCTTTAAACAGATAAGAATTTTTTCTTTTTGTTTCTGTGTTGATTTTTGCATTTTGTCCCGCATTTGTGGGGGCTTCTGGGTCCCTCAGGGGGCTTTTCCGCTCAGTTTAGTTCAGCCACGATGTTTGTACTTTTGCTTTTTCCGTTTTTTAGTGGCGCTGTTTTGATTTGTTCCACCAGAGAGTAATTTAGGTGGAGAGGTCGGTGATCTCAGGTGTTTTTGAATTAGTAGAGTTGGTGCTTTCGGGGTTTTTTGGGATTGCAGTAATACCCTTCCTATCCTTTTTATTTAGTTAGTTTGGGCCCCCAAAGTTTTCCCTACTTTTTTCTGCTGTGCAGTATTTCGTCTTGTCTAACCCTTACTGTTTTTGGGGGTTGCTTTTCTTTGGGGTTTCTCCGGGGATAGCTTTCCTATTTTATCTTTAGGGTAGTTAGTTTCTCACTGTGCGGGCGTCAGGCCAAAGTGGAAAAACTCCACGGCGCCCCCAGTTGTGGTGGGTTGTCAGGGTCGCAATCTAAGATTCCAAATGCTCTGGGGATTGCCTTTTTGCCTGCACTCCCCCGCACCGAATCATAAAATATATGATTATACTGCGTACAGACGAGATGTTTTTGGTTCTTACTGGAAACCTAAGGGAATTTTACTGGTTGGAGTACTAAAAACCTATCAGAACTTTTTGGCCTTTAAACGGGTGTCACATTGTATTTTGATTTTGTGTTATATACTGTATTATACTCCCCGTTTTAGACAGCAGATGTTTTGGTTTTCTGGAAAAACATAAGGGGCTTTTTTGGTGTGGGTATATTTCCCCTTTTAGTACTTTTGGGCCTAACACGGTGTTGGCCGTTGGTTTATCGCGTTCTTGTGTTTTACTGTATTATCTGCGTACAAAGAGATGTTTGTTGGGTTTTTGGAAAATAAGGGGACCTTTTATGGTGTGGG